>WNWK01023898.1:0-30460 GCA_009830355.1 Cherax destructor | reverse complement strand
AATGAAAAGTAAAGGGTGTGATAAAAAGAAAAAGGTAGCTTATGAGAGGTTTTAACAAAACAGAAGTGTTAATAGAAGAACAGAATATATGGAGAGTAAAAGAAAGGTGAAGAGAGTGGTGAGAGAGTGCAAAAGGAGAGTAGATGAAAGAGTGGGAGAGCTCTGTCAAGAAATTTTGCTGAAAACAAGAATTTTTTTGAAGTGAGATAAACAAATTAAGAAAGCCTCGGAACTAATGGATTTGTCAGTTAAAAAGAGTAGGGAGTTAGTAGAGGGGGAGCTGGAGGTATTGGGTAGATGGCAAGAATATTTTGAGGAACTTTTAAATGTCGATGAAAAAGGGAGGCAGTAATTTCGCACTGGCCAGGGGGGTATAACATCGTTTAGGAGTGAAGAAGAGCAGGATGTGAGTGTTGGGAGGTGCGTGAGGCATTACGTAGAATGAATGGGGGTAAAGCAGCTGGAACTGACGGGATCATGACAGAAATGTTAAAAACACGGGGATATAGTGCTGGAGTGGTTGGTATTTTTGTTTAATAAATGTATGAAAGATGGGAAGGTACCTAGGGATTGGCAGAGAGCATGAATAGTCTTTATATAAAAGGGAAGGGGGTAAAAGAGATTGTAAGAATTATAGGGAAATAAGTTTACTGAGTATACCAGGTAAAGTGTATGGCAGGGTTATTATTGAAAGAATTAGAGGTAAGACAGATAGTAGGATTGCAGATGAGCAAGGAGGCTTTAGAGTGGGTAGGGGATGTGTACATCAAGTGTTTACAGTGAACCATATATGTGAACAGTATTTAGATAAAGGTGGGGAAGTTTTCATTGCATTTTTGGATTTAGAAAAGGCATGTGATAGAGTGGATAGGGGAGCAATGTGGCAAATGTTGCAAGTGTATGGAATAGGTAGTAAGTTACTGAAGGCTGTAAAGAGTTTTTAATATAATATAATAATAATAATAATAATAATAATAATAATAATAATAATAATAATAATAATAATAATAATAATAATAATAATAATAATAATAATAATAATAATAATATTTTTATTGAGGATAGTGAGGCTCAGGTTAGGGTGTGTAGGAGAGAGGGAGATTACTTCCCGGTAAAAGTAGGTCTTAGACAGGGATGTGTAATGTCACCATGGTTGTTTAATATATTTATAGATGGGGTTGTAAAATAAGTAAATGCTGGGGTGTTGGGGAGAGGGTGGGATTAAATTATGGGAATTAAATGCAAAATGGGAGTTGACACAGTTACTTTTTGCTGATGATACTGTGCTTATGGGAGATTCTGAAGAAAAGTTGCAAAGGTTAGTGGATGAGTTTGGGAGGGTGTGTAAAGGTATAAAGTTTAAAGTGAACATAGATAAGAGTAAGGTGATGAGGGTATCAAACAATTTAAATAAAGAAAAAATGGATATCACAATGGATATAGGGAATATGGAAGAAGTAAATGTTTTCAGATATTTGGGAGTTGACTTGTCATGGGATGGGTTTATGAAGGATGAGGTTAACCATAGAATTGATGAAGTAAAAAGATGAGTGGTGCGTCGAGGTATCTGTGGAGACAAAAAACGTTATCCATGGAGTCAAAGAAGGGAATGTACGAAAGTATAGTGGTACCAACACTCTTATATGGGTGTGAAGCATGGGTTGCAAATGCTGCAGCGAGGAGGAGGCTGGAGGCAGTGGAGATGTCCTGTCTAAGGGCAATGTGTGGTGTAAATATTATGCAGAAAATCAGGAGTGTGGAAATTAGGAGGAGGTGTGGAGTTACTAAAAGTATGTGTCAGAGGGCTGAAGAGGGGTTGTTGAGGTGGTTTGGTCATTTAGAGAGAATGGATCAAAGTAGAATGACTTGGAGAGCGTATAAATCTGTAGGGAAAGGAAGGCGGGGTAGGGGTCGTCCTCGAAAAGGTTGGAGGGAGGGGGTAAAGGAGGTCTTGTCTGTGAGGGGCTTGGACTTCCAGCAAGCATATGTGAGCGTTTTAGATAGGAGTGAATGGAGACGAATGGTTTTGGGACCTGACGAGCTGTTGGAGTGTGAGCAGGGTAATATTTTGTGAAGTGATTCAGGGAAACCATTTAATTGATTTAGTTGGACTTGAGTCCTGGAAATGGGAAGTACAATGCCTGCACTTTAAAGGAGGGTCTGGGATAGTGACAGCTGGGAGGGACTTATTCTCAGCTGTCGTATCTGAGCGCCTCTGCAAAGTGATGCCCGCAATGCACAGCATATTAGGGGCTTTTGGCATGTACACCTCATTTATACCTAACTATGTATCATTGTATCATGTCTACCTAACTATGTATCATTGTACCATGTCTAAATAAACTATTATTATTATTATTATTATTATTATTATTATTATTATTATTATTATTATTATTATTATTATTATTATTATTATTATTATTATTATTATTATTATGTATGAATGAGGTGAAAGTTTTGAATGATGATGAAAGTATTTTCTTTTGGGGAGTTTTTCTTTTGTGTCACCCTGCCTCTGTGGGAGACGGCCGACTTGTTGAAAAAAAAATATATATATACGTATATATATATATATATATATATATATATATATATATATATATATATATATATATATATATATATATATATATATATATATATATATATATATATATATATATATATATATATATATATATATTCTTTCAACAAATCGGCCATATCCTACCGAAGGAGGGTGACACACAAAGAAAAACAACACAACACACACGAGCTTTTAAATCTCTGCACCAAATTCACCTTAAACTAACAATGATGATCTGATACGAACTGTCATCATATCAAAAACAATATACTCAGATCACAACATAATAGAGGTCCAGACATGTATGCGGGGGGGCCCCAGATCAACAAAATGTGATCAGTCACGAGGGAGCCTTCTCCAAATTCAATTTCAATAACAAAAACATAAGGTGGGACCAAGTAAACCAAGTCCTAAATGATATAAACTGGGAAGATTGCCTAAGCATCACGGATCCTAACCTATGTCTAGAACAAATTAACTCTGTGGTACTTGAGGTTTGCTCAAGGCAAATTCCCTTAAGGAAAAGGAGGAGAAGATGTAAACTAGAAAGAGAGAGGCGCTCCCTATACAGGCGAAGGCAAAGAATAGAAGAGCGGCTACAAGAGGCCAATATATCTGAAATACGTAGGGAGACACTGGTCAGAGAAATAGCAAACATCGAACTAAAACTAAAGGAATCTTACAGGAATCAAGAAAGGCGGGAACAACTAAAAGCCATAAATGAAATTGAAAGAAACCCAAAGTACAGTGGACCCTCGGTTAACGAATACCCCGGAAATCGTGTAATTATGTAAGTATAATTTTGTAAGTTCTTGTGGAAGTGTATTTTTGGGGGTCTGAAATAGACTAACCTACGTGAAATTTTTCCTTAAGGGAGTAAATTCGTTCGGTAATGGCACTTGAGCAGACTTCAGGAGTGAAGTTTTTACGAAACTCGGGGGTCCACTGTATTTATTTTCTTATGCCATATCATAGTTGAGAACAACATCCAGTATTGGGCCCCTACTTAAACGAGATGGGTCCTACAAAGATGACAGCAGGGAAATGAGTGAGTTACTAAAGTCCCAGTATGACTCAGTTTTTAGCGAGCCGCTAACCAGGCTGAGAGTCGAAGACCTAAATGAATTTTTTATGAGAGTGCCACAGAACTTGGCAGACGCAAACCTATCAGACATTATCCTGACGCCAAATGACTTCGAAAAGGCGATAAATGACATATCCATGCACTCCTCCCCAGGCCCAGACTCATGGAACTCCGTGTTCATCAAGAACTGCAAGAAGCCCCTGTCACATGCTTTTAACATCCTATCGAGAGGGAGCATGGACACTGGGGTCGTCCCGCAGTTACTAAAAACAACAGACATAGCCCCACTCCACAAAGGGGACAAGGGGACAGTAAAGCAATAGCAAAGTACTACAGACCAATAGCGCTAACGTCCCATATCATAAAAATCTTTGAAAGGGTTTTAAGAAGCAAACTCGCTACTCATCTAGATACCCATCAATTACACAATCCAGGGCAGCATGGGTTTAGAGCAGGTCGCTCCTGTCTGTCCCAACTACTGGAAATTACGATAAGGTCCTGGATGCTCTAGAAGACAAACAGAATGCAGATGTTATTTACACAGACTTTGCAAAAGCCTTTGACAAATGTGACCATGGTGTAATAGCACAGAAAATGTGTGATAAAGGAATAACAGGAAAAGTTGGTAGATGGATCTATAATTTCCTAACAAATTGAACACAAAGAGTAGTAGTCAACAGAGTAAAGTCTGAGGCGGCTACAGTGAAAAGCTCTGTTCCACAAGGCACAGTACTCGCTCCCATCTTGTTCCTCATCCTCATATCGGACATAGACAGGGTATAAGCCACAGTGCCGTGTCTTCCTTTGCAGATGACTCCCGAATCTGCATGACAGTGTCCACCATTGAAGACACTGGAAGACTCCAAGCAGACATCAACCAAATCTTTAAATGGGCTGCAGAAAACAATATGAAGTTCAATGATGAGAAATTTTAATTACTCCGATATGGAAAACGTGAGGAAATTATAATTTCATCGCAGTATAAAAAATTCCAACCACCAATAGAGCGAAAACTAATTTCAAAGACCTGGAAGTGATCATGTCAGAGGATCTCACCTTCAAGGACCATAACACTGTAGCATGCATCTGCTAGAAAAATGACGGGATGGATAATGAGAACCTTCAAATCCAGGGATGCCAAGCCCATGATGACACTCTTCAGGTCGCTTGTTTATCTAGGCTGGAATATTGCTGCACACTAACTCACCTTTCAAGGCAGGTGAAATTGCTGACCTAGAAATGTGCAGAGAACCTTCACGGCACGCATAACTGCGATAAACCACCTCAATTACTGGAACGCTTGAATTTCTAAGCCTGTACTCCTAGAACGCAGGCGGGAGAGATACATTATTATATGCACTTGGAAAATCCTAGAGGGGTGCCACTAGCACATTGAGAGACAACACAATAAGTGTCAGGGGCCCAAGACTGTTCAACTGCCTCCCAATATACATAAGGGGGATTACCAATAGACCTTTGGCTGTCTTCAAGCAGACACTGGACAGGCACCTAAAGTCGGTACCTGACCAGCCAGGATGTGGTTCGTACGTTGGACTGTGTGCGGCCAGCAGTAACAGCCTGGTTGATCATGCCCTGATCCACCATGAGGCCTGGTCACAGGCCGGGCTGCGGGGGCGTTGACCCCCGGAACTCTCTCCAGGTAAACTCCAAGTAATAGGGAGTAATTTTCGTGCGCAAGTTTGGTACTAATCCCTCTAGGATTTTCCAAGTGTATATAATCATGTATCTCTTCCGCCTGCGATCTAGGGAGTACAGGTTGAGAAATTTCCAGCGTTCTCAGTAACTGAGGTGTTTTATCATAGTTATGTGTGCTGTGAAGGTTCTCTGTTCATTTTCTAGGTCAGCAATTTCACCTGCCCTGAAAGGTGCTGTTAGTGTGGAACAATATTCCAGCCTAGATAGACCAAGCAACCTGAAGAGTGTCATCATGGGCTTAGCATCCCTAGTTTTGAAGGTTCTCATTATCCATCTTGTCATTTTTTCTAGCAGATGTGATTGATACACTGTTATGGTTTTTGAAGTTGAGATCCTCTGAAATGATCACTCCTAGGTATTTTACATTAGTTTTTCGCTCTATTGTGTGGTTGGAATTTATTTTATAATCTGATATAGTTTTAATTTCCTCAAATTAGGTCAGTTTTGTCCCAGAATGCGACCCACACCAGTCGACTAACACCCAGGTACCCATTTTACTGATGGGTGAACATAGACAACCGGTGTAAGGAAACACGCCCAATGTTTCTACCCTCGCTGGGAATCGAACCCGGACCTCGCCATGTGAAGCGAGAGCTTTTACCACCAGGCCACGGAGCCTGGTTTATATCTATAATTTTATAAAGTTTATATCTATAGTTTTATAGATTGTATTATTGTTGTTATTTATTATTATTATTGTTTAACTTGTGTGTTTGGTGAGCTGGTGACTGCTGGCAGCTTCTACAGCGCGACTCACGAAATCGTAATGACACGATTGCAAACAAACCATGCCACGGGTGGGGTTCGAACCCGCGGTCAGAGAGTCTCAAAACTCCAGACCGTAGCGTAAGCCACTGGGCCAGCTAACTTCAATAAAATCCATCCAACTAGGTATATTTCTACACCATAGGAAGGTTAGCATAGGCTGGTCTCTAGCACCTGACCTTTTAATAATATAATATATAATAATGATATCTTTATTTACTACAAGTACATGTACAAGGTTTTACAGTCATAGCTGACATCAATCACATACTACTATATAGAAAGCCGCTTGTTATGCTGAGCATTTCGGGCAAATTAGGTCAGTTTTGTCCCAGGATGCGATCCACACCAGTCCACTAACACCCAGGTACCCATTTTACTGATGGGTGAACATAGTCAACCGTTGTAAGGAAACACGTCCATTGTTTCTATCCTCGCTGGGAATCGAACCCAGACCCTCGCCATGTGAAGCTGAAAATGCATTCTCCAGTTACTGGGCAGAATCTAACAATTCCAAGTTTTTGAAATATGTTAGCAAATTATTAAACATGCATCTACATACTCTGAATCTAAATATCATCCATTACAAAAGACATATCACCAATCAAATAATAAAAATAATAAAAATAATAATAATAATAATAATAATAATAATAATAATAATAATAATAATAATAATAATAATAATAATAATAATAATAATAATAATAATAATAATAATAATAATAAACTAAACACTAAACCCCAAAGGGTCATGCAGCATTAGCCAAAAAAACTGAGTTCGTTCAAAAAAAGGATTAGATTTTAGATTTTGCCACCGAAGTGGCTAGTTTATTGTGCACCCCATATCCATCCTGTGGACGGTAGCGCAAGAGCATATGGATACACAAAAGACCTAGGAGCTAGGCCCCAAAAGGGTTAACAATTGTACATATGGATTTATATCTAGTTTACTTTTCTGTTACAAGCAAATTTAGGGAATTTGCTTAGTATATCTGGTATCTTATTTTCATTAATTAGATATCTTGACATGTCACATAGGTTATTATACTGTCTATCTCTATATTCCTCAATAAGTGGACAATTCAGCACATAGTTTTCAAGACAGTGACCATATGCCTGATCACATAATTTGCATTTAGTTTGATCATCATCTGTGTCTCCCAAACTGCCAGAAGTATTTGTAGCCAAGCCTAAGCCTGGCCACTACAACATCAGTCAGTCTGTTCACATTGCAAGTTGCTCCATAAACCTACTTATCTATGTTCATGTTATCATAGTGGGTTATAGATCTACTCAGGCTTCTAACTGCATTCTTATAACAATCATTTTCATTATTTATTTCTCTCCTAATATTATTCCTAATGATAGACACAGATATACCAAAGTTATATTCTACATTCTCCTTCTGGGTACTCTTCTTGGATAACATATCAACTTTATCATGAAGGAGTAATCCAATGTGTGACGGAATCCATAGCAATTGTACATTAATTCCTTTGTCCCCGATTTTTGAGAATCTATACCTGGCTTCTCCAATGAGCATGCTGTTAGAGTCATTACATGAGTCAAGAGCCTTCAGTGATGACATATAATCAGTAATGATGATAGAGTCAGGCTCAGTGTCATAAGTTAGCTTTAGTGCTATTAGGATTGCAAACAATTCAGTTTGCAGTGTAGACGCCCAGTTGTTAATTCTTATGCCTAGTTCAACAAATTTATTATTGTTCTTAACTAGGGAGGTGGCAACCAGAGCAGATGCAGCCCTGCCAGAAGTCTCCTGTTTAGATCCATCAGTGTATATAACTTGAGATAACTTATTACTACCAGCTAGGCGAGAAATTTCTTCTTGAGCAGTTGCTTTAACAAGTGATTTAAGGAAGGGATTACTAGCAATGAGCTTCTTGGGAGGGACTTGCAGGTATGTGATATTAAATGAACACATCTTCCATGGAGGGGTGAAATGCTCTTGTTGCCTACAGTGATACAATTCATGCAGGTTGTAGAACTTAATGTAATTGCATGTTTTCACAATCCATTTAGATCTGTGATTATTTACTTCTAGACATTTAGTAAGATTCATTGTGACAGTGTGTGGTTCATTTCTTAACATTCTAATACCAAGTACAGTGTTAATCTCAACAATCCTATCACTGATACTAGTAATACCAAGCTCCTTCCTCATATTAAGAACCTTTGTAGATTTGGGACAGCCAAGAATAATTCTGAGAGCTTCATTTTGCATTAACTCCAAGGGTCGGAGAGAACTTTCTCTAGCTAATATCAACATGGGAGCAGCATAATTAATTAAGTACCTAACATAGGCTATGTACATCATTCTCACGATTCTCACATTAGCACCATAGTTGGGGTTGTAGCCAGCAACAGCTTTAATAGCATTTAGTCTATCTTTGCATTTCTTATTTAGTTGTGTTATAGTGGATTTGTTAAAGGGTACATCTACACCAAGATATCTGTAAGTTTTAACGTAGCTAATGTTTTCACCCTGCAAATAGATGGGTGGGGGATGTCGTTTGCTTGTTAATATCTTTGATTTAGAGGAAGTTATTACGAGGCCTAGTCGATTACAAATTGCTTGAACTTCATTAAGAACGGAACTCATCTTCTTATGCCCTGTTGTAGTGTGCAAATTAACTGGGGCAGGAGTGAATTTTGTGATTATCTAATAATGTCTTAGTCTCCGGCTTAATTAATGTAGTTTGGGTTCTTTTCAGAAGAGTTTGATACTGACTTCTAGCAACCATCCAACTAGTTAAGTTTAAGTTTAATATCTTTATTATGGACCCCATACCCATCCTGTGGGAACCATTCAGCTGTGGTGTTACCCTGCGACTCTCGTCAGTGCTACAACAGCTGTTGTTCTGTAAGGTTATTCCTGCAAGTGTGCTCTATGAGTGAATGCGGTTTCTCCAAATTCTCCCCTTCAATTCATGATTACTGCTGAAATTCATGATGGATGTTACATCTAGGAACCGTGAAAGTATTGTAGTTCTTAGAAAACATGATGATTTGAGTATCAGACAGATCGCCGAAAATCTGAGCCTAGCAAAGTCAACTGTTGGTCAGATTCTGAAGAAAGCTGACGACACTGATGACTGTAGAGCGCTGCTTCGAGGAAGATGTGGAAGAAAATGCAAGCAACACTTTACGAAGACAAGGTTATCATAAGAAATAGTGTGAAGGATCCCAACAAAACCAGCAAAGATCTATAGAGAGATTTGGCTTCATCTGGCGTAAATGTTGATTCTTCAACTGTTCGACGAAGGCTCCTTGAAGTTGGCAGAACTGCCAGAAAGGCAGTAAAGAAACAATTATTGACAGCTGCTATGAAGAAAAAACGGCTGGGAGGGGCACTTGATGATAAGGGATGGACGACAGATGAATGGATAAAAGTTATATTTTTATATTTTCAGCTGTGACGCATTTTGAAAGTACATGGGTACAGATCAGTGGTAGTGAGACGGAGCAAAGGCGAACATCTTCGGAATGGACACAATCAGCAAGTTCAAAAACACATACCTAAGGTTGAAACAGTTGTTATTCCTACTTCAATATACACTGGAACCCCGGTTTTCATACTCCCCAGTTGGCATGTTAAACAACAGTTATTCTCCATAAAATGTAGATTTTGTTAATACTTTTGGGTGTATGGAAAGGATTAATTGCATTTACATTATTTCTTATGGGAAATATTATCAACAAATACATTTTATGGAGAATAACTGTGGTTTTATATGCAAGCTGGGATACCTGGAGTTTACCTGGAGAGAGTTCCAGGGGTCAACGCCCCTGCGGCCTGGTCTGTGACCAGGCCTCATGTTGGATCAGAGCCTGATCAACCAGGCTGTTACTGCTGACTGCACACAGTCCAACGTACGAACCACAGCCTGGCTGGTCAGGCACCGACTTTAGGTGCTTGTCCAGTGCCTGCTTGAAGACAGCCAGGGGTCTATTGTTAATCTCCCTTATGTATGCTGGGAGGCAGTTGAACAGTCTTGGGCCCCTGACACTTATTGTGTTGTCTCTCAACGTGCTAGTGGCACCCCTGCTTCTCATTGGGGGGATGTTACATCATCTGCCGAGTCTTTTGCTTTCGTAGGGAAATGACACTCGTGTGCAAATTTGGTACTAATCCCTCTAGGATTTTCCACGTGTATATAATAATGTATCTCTCCCACCTGCGTTCCAGGGAGTACAGGTTTAGGAACTTCAAGCGTTCCCAGTAATTTAGGTGCTTTATCGCAGTTATGCGTGCCGTGAAGGTTCTCTGCACATTTTCAAGGTCAGCAATTTCAGCTACCTTGAAAGGTGCAGTTAGTGTGCAGCAATATTCCAGCCTAGATAGAACAAGCGATTTGTAAAGTGTCAACATGGGCTTTGCATCCCTGGTTTTGAAGGTTCTCATTATCCATCCTGTCATTTTTCTGGCAGATGCGATTGCTACAGTGTTATGGTCCTTGAAGGTGAGATCTTCTGTCATGATCACTCCCAGGTCTTTGACGTTAGTTTTTCGCTCTATTGTGTGGTTGGAATTTGTTTTATACTCCGATGAGATTTTAATTTCCTCACGTTTTCCATATCGGAGTAATTGAAACTTCTCATCATTAAACTTCATATTGTTTTCTGCAGCCCATTTAAAGATTTGGTTGATGTCTGCTTGGAGTCTTTCAGTGTCTTCAATGGTGGACACTGTCATGCAGATTCGGGTGTCATCTGCAAAGGAAGACACGGCACTGTGGATGATATCCCTGTCTATGTCCGATATGAGGATGAGGAACAGGATGGGAGCGAGTACTGTGCCTTGTGGAACAGAGCTTTTCACCGTAGCTGCCTCAGACTTTTGTTGACTACTACTCTTTGTGTTCTACTTGTTAGGAAATTATAGATCCATCTATCAACTTTTCCTGTTATTCCTTTATCACGCATTTTGTGTGCTATCACACCATGGTCACACTTATCAAAGGCTTTTGCAAAGTCTGTGTATATAGCATCTGCATTCTGTTTGTCTTCTAGAGCATCCAGTACCTTGTCGTAGTGGTCCAGTAGTTGGGACAGACAGGAGCGACCTGCTCTAAACCCATGCTGCCCTGGGTTGTGTAATTGATGGTTGTCTAGATGAGTGGCGATCTTGCTTCTTAGGACCCTTTCAAAGATTTTTATGATATGGGACGTTAGCGCTGTTGGTCTGTAGTTCTTTGCTATTGCTTTACTGCCGCCTTTGTGGAGTGGGGCTATGTCTGTTGTTTTTAGTAACTGCGGGACGACCCCAGTGTCCATGCTCCCTCTCCATAGGATGTTAAAAGCACGTGATAGGGGCTTCTTACAGTTCTTGATGAACACTGAGTTCCATGAGTCAGGGCCTGGGGCGGAGTGCATAGGCATGTCATTTATCGCCTTTTCAAAGTCATGTGGCGTCAGGGTAATGTCAGATAGGCTTGCGACTACCAGGTTCTGTGGCACTCTTATAAAAAAATCATTTAGGTCTTCAACTTTCAGTCTGGTTAGTGGCTCACTAAAAACTGAGTCATACTGGGACTTTAGTAACTCACTCATTTCCTTGCTGTCATCTGTGTAGGACCCATCTCGTTTTAGTAGGAGTCCAATACTGGATGTTGTTCTCGACTTTGATTTTGCATAAGAAAAGAAATACTTTGGGTTTCTTTCAATTTCATTTATGGCTTTTAGTTCTTCCTGCGTTTCTTGATTCCTGTAAGATTCATTTAGTTTTAATTCGATGTTTGCTATTTCTTTGACCAGTGCCTCCCTACGTATTTCAGATATATTGGCCTCTTGTAGCCGCTCTGTTATTCTTTGCCTTTGCCTGTATAGGGAGCGTCTCTCTCTTTCTAGTTTACATCTTCTCCTCCTTTTCCTTAAGGGAATTTGCCTTGAGAAAACCTCAAGTGCCACAGAGTTAATTTGTTCTAGACATAGGTTAGGATCCGTGATGCTTAGGCTATCTTCCCAGTTTATATCATTTAGGACTTGGTTTACTTGGTCCCACCTTATGTTTTTGTTATTGAAGTTGAATTTGGAGAAGGCTCCCTCGCGACTCATCACATTTTGTCGATCTGGGGCTCCCCCGCATACATGTCTGGACCTCTATTATGTTGTGATCTGAGTATATCGTTTTTGAGATGACATTTCGTATCAGATCATCATTGTTAGTGAAGATGAGGTCCAGCGTATTCTCCAATCTTGTAGGCTCTATTATTTGCTGGTTTAAGGTGAATTTGGTGCAGAGATTTATAAGCTCGTGTGTGTGCGAGTTTTCATCTGAGATGCCTCCTGGTGTTATCTCTGTTACCACATTATTTGCAATATTCCTCCATTTTAGGTACCTTAGGTTGAAGTCCCCCAGGAGCAAGATGTTGGGGACAGGAGCTGGAAGGTTTTCCAGACAGTGGTCAATTTTCAGAAGCTGGTCCTGGAATTGTTGGGTCCGGAGGCTTGTATACAACCACAATGACCAGGTTTTGATTCTCGATCTTTACTGCTAAAACTTCAACTACATCATTTGAGATATTTAGTAGTTCTGAGCATATAAGTGACTCTGTGATATACAGGCCAACCCCCATCCCCCACCTTTTGCCTGTTCACTCTGTCACATCTGTATAGGTTGTAGCCAGGGATCCATATTTCATTGTCCAAGTGATCCTTTATGTGGGTCTCTGTGAAAGCCGCAAACATTGCATTTGACTCTGTAAGCAGTCCACGGATGTAAAGTATTTTGTTGTTCGTCTCTGGCTTTAGACCCTGTATATTTGCAAAGATGAATGTCGTCGGATGGGTGGTATTGGTGGTATGGGGGGGGGTCTTTTTTCCTGGTACTAATATCTGTTGTTCTGGAGTGGAGACCATTGACTGTGGTTCCACTCCAAAAATGATTGCAGTTGGTGTACGATTTCTGTAATTTCCTGCCAGCTTTTTTTTCCTTCCTGGCGCTAAAAAACCTCTTTCTCTGGAGTGGCTTTGGCTACCTAGGTTTTCCCATGGTCTGGATATTCTGTGTCGTCTTGTACCCTTTAGGTGGTGTGCCTGTCAATATAGGTTATAGCACTGTCTTTCCTGAACTGATGAGTGGCACATTTCAAGGTGGAAAAGCTTACAGAAAGGGAGGTTGCATTTTCCTGTTGTCATATGGGCACGGCATTTTCTGGGGTGGTCAAAGTTGCATGTCCCATCTGTTTTCCCAGAAATTCCATGCCTGCAGATACCAAATGCATAATATTTGCATAGGCTTAGTTTGTGTTTGCTTTGTATTTTTGTGACTGTGTTCTCTAATGTATTCCCTATTGGTGTGTGTTTTCCTGTCTCATTTCTATCTTAAGCACTAGTGCTAACATCCATTTTTGTTCCATCTCCAACACTAGCACCTTCAGGAGTACTGTCCTCCAGGACAACACTAGCACCCTCAGGAGCACTGGCCTCTAGGAGAACACTAGCACCCTCAGGAGCACTGGCCTCCATGACAACACTAGCCCCCTCAGGAGAACTATCCTCCAGGACAACACTAGCACCCTCAGGAGCGCTGTCGTTCAAGACAGCCCCGTCCAAACCACCCATCTTATTTTCCCAGTTGTTAGAGAGATCAATGCCTCTGAAGACACTCATGTAGCAGAAGTTTTTTTTTTCTTAGCCCTAGTAGGGTCCTCTCAGTGGAGTCCTGAAGACCCTATACATTAATCTAGGATTTATGTTGATAATGAGGGGTCCTCTCGGTGGAATCCTGAATTATTATTATTATTATTATAATCAAAAGAAGCGCTAAACCACAAGGGTTATACAGCACGGCGGGGCAGGACAGGATGCAGGGAGAATGGATTGTAAGCGGGAGATGGATGATTAGTAGGGTATGGAGTGCAGCAGGACAGTGGATAGTGCAGGGATAGAGGGTAGCAAGAGATCGAGGTAGAAGGGACTGAGAGAGGTGCTAGAGGTATAATTTTCAGAGTTTGTGTAGTAAGTCAGTTTCTGTCAAAATGGAATCCTGAAGATCTCCTCATTATAGTCTATAGCTAGGATTTATAATAATGTTATGACTACTACAACTTATCCATCCCTTTGGGTATGACCTACTTCCACTGGGAAATCCCGCCTTCCAGTGACTATGCCCTCGTCTGGTACCCATCCCTTTCCACCTGACACCAGTATATAAGCGCCAGCCTTTTTGCCTGTGCTCCAGAATCTCCACGACTACGGTGCTGTTCACACCAACTCCAAGGCTGAGGGACTGATTACCTCATCTTTTGTATATAGTTCTACTGTCTTCAAATTATGTCCTGGAATTTGTATTGATAAAGCCACTGGAGGGCGAAACGTCTACAATAAAGATACCCAGATGTTGCACATGTGTCTCAGTTTTCATCAGTGTAAGGTGTAGATGATCTGGTTTTATTTTTCTTGTTCTGATTCTTCACGTGTTGAAAATCAGGCAACAACGTAGACTAGCTGGTCTGCTGAAGCCTCACCTCACACCTTAGACGATCAACGTAGACTAACTGTTCTGCAGGAACTTCAGGAGGTTAGCTGCTCTGTAGAATTTCTGTCACTCAATTTTTTTTTATTATATTTTCAGTTTGATTAGTTCAGAGCTGAGAGCATTTTCTGTCTGACAGCCTCCTGTCAGCCAAGACAGCTAATTCTGATCACCACAGATGACAAGTGTGTAAAAAAAACTAGCTTTTCCTCCCTGGGAATAAAAAAAAAACCAAACCAATTATAATTTGGAAACACATCCTCGGCGTTTCCACGCCAACGCAGACGAGCGAACCTATTACAACGTGATCTACATGCAAACACGACATATCACAGGTGGATGAGAGTGGCAGCGCAGCCAATCACGGTGTAATCTGTGAAGGAACCCGCAGGATGAGTGTCTGATCTACCGGAATGTGTAACTGGTTCAGCGCTCTGATGCTGCGGGGGATGTGCTGACCTGGAGGGCATTCCGGGGATCAACTCCCTCGCGACCCGGTCCATGACCAGGCCTCCTGGTGGATCAGGGCCTGATCAACGAGGCTGATACTGCTGACCTCTCTGATTACCTGCATCTGATTTTTTTTTTAGTAATTACTTGTGATCAGATATTTTACTTCCTTTGTGATCCTGCTGTGTTTACTAATCTCGGTTTTAGTCTTTCGATCAGAACGTCATTGAAAACTTTATATAAGTTTAAATCACTGTAATCTGTATGTCGCTGTTCTCTGTAAATTTAAATCACTGTTGTCTGTCTATCTGTTGCTGTTATCTATAAGTTTCAATCACTGTTATCTGTCTATCTGTTGCTGTTCTCAGTAAATTTAAATCACTGTTATCTGTCTATCTTTAGATTAGATTTTGCCACCGAAGTGGCTAGTTTATTGTGCACCCCATATCCATCCTGTGGACGGTAGCGCAAGAGCATATGGATACACAAAAGGCCTAGGCACTAGGCCCCAAAGGGGTTAACAATTGTACATTTGGGTTTATATCTACATTTCAATTATCTGTTACAAGCAAATTTAGGAAATTTGCTTAATACAATTGGCATCTTATTTCATGAATAAGATATCTTGACATGTCACATAGGTTATTATACTGTCTATCTCTATATTCCTCAATAAGTGCACAATTAAGCACATAGTGTTCAAGATAGTGACCATATGCCTGATCACATAATTTGCATTTAGTTTGATCATCATCTGTGTCTCCCAAACTGTCAGAAGTACCTGTAGCCAAGCCTAAGCCTGGCCACTACAACATCAGTCAGTCTGTTCACATTGCAAGTTGCTCCATAAACATGCCCATCTGTGCTCGCATTATCATGAGCACAGATAGGCTCGTTCATGGAAATTAATTTGGATTTATATCTACAGTTCACTGATCTGTTAAAAGCAAATTTAGGAAATTTGCTTAGTATAAGTGGTATCATACCTTCACCAATAAGATATCTTGACATGTCACATAGGTTATTATACTGTCTATCTCTATATTCCTCAATAAGTGGACAATTAAGCACATAGTGTTCAAGACAGTGACCATATGCCTGATCACATAATTTGCATTTAGTTTGATCATCATCTGTGTATCTCCCAAACTGCCAGAAGTACTTGTAGCCAAGCCTAAGCCTGGCCACTACAACATCAGTCAGTCTGTTCACATTGCAAGTTGCTCCATAAACATACTTATCTACGTTCATGTTATCATAGTGGGTTATAGATCTACTCAGGCTTCTAACTGCATTCCTATAGCTATCATTTTCATTATTTATTTCTCTCCTAATATTATTCCTAATGCTAGACACAGATATACCAAAGTTATATTCTATATTCTCCTTCTGGGTGCTCTTCTTGGCTAACATATCAACTTTATCATGAAGGAGTAATCCAATGTGTGACGGAATCCATAGCAAATGTACATTAATTCCTTTATCCCGGATTTTTGAGTATTTATACCTGGCTTCTTCAATGAGCATGCTGTTAGAGTCATTATATGAGTCAAGAGCCTTCAATGATGACATAGAATCAGTAATGATGATAGAGTCAAGCTCAGTGTCATAAGTTAGCTTTAGTGCCATTAGGATTGCAAACAATTCAGTTTGCAGAGTAGGCGCCCAGTTGTTAATTCTTATGCCTAGTTCAACAAAATTATTATTGTTCTTAACTAGGGAGGTGGCAACCAGAGCAGATGCAGCCCTGCCAGAAGACTCCTGTTTAGATCCATCAGTGTATATAACTTGAGATAACCAGCTAGGCGAGAAATTTCTTCTTGAGCAGTTGCTTTAACAAGTGATTTAAGGAAGGGATTACTAGAAATGAGCTTCTTGGGAGGGACTTGCAGGTATGTGATATTAAATGAACACATCTTCCATGGAGGGTGAAATGCTCTTGTTGCCTACAGTGATACAATTCATGCAGGTTGTAAAACTTAATGTAATTGCATGTTTTCACAATCCATTTAGATCTGTGAGTATTTACTTCTAGACATTTAGTAAGATTCATTGTGACAGTGTCTGGTTCATTTCTTAACATTCTAATACCAAGTACAGTGTTAATCTCAACAATCCTATCACTGATACTAGTAATACCAAGCTCCTTCCTCATATTAAGAACCTTTGTAGATTTGGGACAGCCAAGAATAATTCTGAGAGCTTCATTTTGCATTAACTCCAAGGGTCGGAGAGAACTTTCTCGAGCTAATATCAACATGGGAGCAGCATAATCAATTAAGGACCTAATATAGGCTATGTACATCATTCTCGCGATTCTCACATTAGCACCATAGTTGGGGTTGTAGCCAGCAACAGCTTTAAGATCATTTAGTCTATCTTTGCATTTTTTATTTAGTTGTGGTATAGTAGATTTGTTAAAGGGTACATCTACACCAAGATATCTGTAAGTTTTAACGTAGCTAATGTTTTTACCCTGCAAATAGATGGGTGGGGGATGTCGTTTGCTTGTTAATATCTTTGTTTTAGAGGAAGATATTACGAGGCCTAGTCGATTACAAATTGCTTGAACTTCATTAAGAACGGTACTCATCTTTTTATGCCCTGTTGTATGGATCATGATGTCATCAGCATAGCTTATAGCTATATGTTTAGGTGAGGCAGGTAGAGCGTTTAGGAGAGCATTAATCAGAATATTAAATAACATGGGACTGAGAACTCCTCCCTGCGGTGTACCTAGGGACATTTCTTTAGACTCACTTCTAAAGCCTTGGTAGAGGACAGAGGATACTCTGTTTGACAGGTATCCTATTATCCAGCAGAGTAGGCTACCACCAATATTCATTTTGGCTAGTTCATGTAGTATAACAGTTCTGTTCGATATCAAATGCAGATTTTAGATCAAGAAATGTGGTAAAACTAGTAGAGGTGTGTGAGGTGAGAAAGGTGGAGATACAATTCTGCCACTCTTACCTTTCATGAACCCATAGAGGGAGGGGGAGAGTTGGTGTCTGACTCTATAGTACAGTCTGTTAAGTATCATTCTTTCAAAAAATTTACAAAGACAGCTAGTTAAGGAGATCGGTCTAAATGTATCAGGCTGTTGGGGCTTAGGGATAGGCACAATGAGACTATTGGTCCAGGAAGTAGGAAGAACTCACTCAATGTAACTGGTATTATACAGTGCCAACAAAGGATTATTAGGCACGTGCCTTAAAGTTCTGAGAATATCATAGGTTATACCATCCTCTCCAGGAGCAGTTGATCGACCTTTAGTTAATGCGTTATCTAATTCATACTCTGTGAAGAGGCAATCACTCTCATCAATATTTTGGCTCATAAAATTAATCAGTTCCAACATTTCTTCAGAAACACTCTCTAAGTTTTCTCTAATATGAGATGGCAGGTTTTCATGCCTGGAGATTTTGGACCAGTCATTTATGAGGTCATTTGCTTTTTCAAGTGGAAAGGGATGAGCAACATTGCCAGTCTTTTTCCTGGTTATTTTATTTATACCTTTCCATGCCAGACTTAAAGGGGTAGACCTATTTAATCCACTAACGAATTGTTCTCATTCCTGTTGCCTAAGTTCTTGCTTTCTATTTCTTGCATTTGTTAGTGCAGCTTGGAATGTTCTGAGAAGGTCTGGGGTTCTACACTCACGGTATGCTTTACCAATCCTCCTAGCTGCATGTGTTAGATTGCGTAGCTGTGGGTCATTATAATATTTACATTGGTTTTTATTGTCATTTCTAGTGGAAGGTTTATGTTGTCTTTTCCTGCCCACTTGATCTGTGAGTACAGTCTCAATAGCGGTAACTAGATCATCATTGAATTTTTGTGTGCCAGTGGGCTCATAATCTTTATACCATTGATCCAAGTGGTTAATAAAGTTTTCTCTGTGTTCTGGGTTGAGAATAAGTTTCCTTCTTCTGTATTTAGCTCCTTGGTTGCTTGAGATATGATCAAGATTGACAGTTGTGAGTCTTGGGAAGTGATCAGATAGAAGATCATCAACTATGACAGAGTCATGCATCGTATATGATGTATTAAATCCAAGGCACAGATCTAGTATGCCTCCATATATGTGAGTGGGCTCAGTAGTGCCTACAATACGAACATTATCATGCTCATTTAGAAATTTCACTAGTTTAGTTCCATTGGTGTTTGTTATAGACCCACCAATATTCTTATGTCTGGCATTAAAGTCTCCAAGTATGAGGGTAGGTTCACTATTGATACGATCTGGTAAAGCATCAGATCGAAGCTGGTTTGCTGGGGCATAAAGATTAAAAATGTTTATGGAAAAATCGCCTGCGTATACTCTGACACCATGATACTGCATGTTTACTCAACTCTGCAGGGTAAGGAGTGAATGTGGCAAGTTCTTTCTGACATACATCACACAACAGTTGGTTGACCTTAAGTTATAAGCTGCATATCCAGACAACTTTGGTGGAGGTATTCCATCTTTCAGTCTACATTCCTGCAAACAGATGACATCAATATTCTTGGCTGCACTAATATGATGTAAGTCAGGCAACCGCTTCCTAATGGAAGCAATGTTCCATGAAAATAATTGTAATCTATCCATTGTAGTGAGTTATTACAATCTCTTGTTCATAAGATGGTAAGACTATTATGCTTTGCCTACAGTGTGCAGACACTTAAGAGCAAATAGCATAGTTTGTACATGCTTATCTTCAGAACCTTTATTTCTAAGCATTTTCCGGCAAATTGGCAGCAAGTTCCAAGGCAACTTTTGAAGCCAAGAGTCATTGGCTTCTTTCTTACAAATGGCTTGAAATTGAACCGAGATTGTTGATGCACTTTTGACATCATCAACGCACTCAGGAGCATCATCTTGACTACATATATTTATTAAACTTGTCAGCATCTGTTCAAGATGCTCAACTTTTTCTTGCAAGTTTGTTATAATTTGAGGAAGGTCATGCAAAGCAAATGCCTCTCCAGAGGAAGGCTCACCTGACTTAGTTCTTTCTGTAACACTTATAACCTTAACAGGTACTTTGGTTAAATCAGTGCTCTTTGTTGGTACCTGTGACATGACTACCTCATCATTCATTGTGGGTGGGTCCTGTGCATCTGACTCATCTCCAGCTTCCAGGGGGGTTACATGTGTGGTGTCCGTCTGACTGTTGGAGATGTGTGTATTGGGAGGAGTGACATGCGTATCCAAAAATTCAGGTGGAGGCATAGGTATGGGTGGTGAACTATCAGTAGTTCCACATGTGCTAGCAGGGTTGGCTAGCTCCTCCACAATTGGTGTGTGTGATGGCACTCTGGTATCACCAGAATCATTTGCAGGGAGGTTGGACTCGTCCACACTTTGCAGAGGTTCAGTCTCAGATCTGGTTGTGGTAGACTGGATGGCCTCGTCCTCAAATGGCATTAAAGCACTGTTGTCATTTTTACGTCGAAGGTTGTTTGGGTTCCGACTGCAGTTCTTATGGGAAACTGTAACCCCTTCTTCTTTACAGTTAATACACTTATACTTTTGGCTATCAAAGCCTACTGTGCATTCTCTAGTGGAATGTTTCCCAGCACACTTACCACTCCAAGAATGTAGTATTCCACAGGCTACTGCCACATGGCCATAGTGTTGGCATTTGTAACACCTAGGTTGAGGGGGTAGGTACACGTCGATGGGTAGGAAACCTAGGCCAGGCACCCAGATATTTCGGGGGAGCGGCACAGGGCCTACCCAACTGGCAATAATTTGGGATTTTCCTTTAAGTCTCTTGGGCTTGACGATATGCTCGCTTAGAGTCAAATGGGATGGGTCCATGTCGAGAGGGTATCCAAATATTATGATACTGACCCCTTTTTTAAAGTGATACGTGTCTGATGGAGGGCGAAGCAGCTTAATATCCCCATAGGTTGTGTTATATCTGTCTATCTGTTGCTGTTCTCTATAAGTTTTGTGATGGTATCACTTCACATAGCAGATTTAATAGGCAGGTTTCTGATGATGGAAACCCGAAAGACTTAATTGCAAGGTTTTGATCTCAAAACTTTTTTTTTTTTTTTTTTTTTTTTTTTAACCTTGGTTTAAAAAAAAACCACGTAAGCAAACACTAGGACGTATTTATTAGAAAACGTTTCGGTCCTGGGACCTTGATTAAGTTCTCAGGACCGAAACGTTTCCAAGAAACATGTGGGAGTGTTTTCTGACGTTTTTTTTTTCTTGAAAATGTCGAAACAATGTTAATTCTTCTTCATTTTTCTGTCGTTTCATATTCGTGTAAGAGGAGCGATGAGCAAACTGAGAGAGAACTTAGTAAGTGTAAAGGGACCACGACTCTTCAACACCCTGTTATATTCCATCACACAAGATGGGTTGACCTGTCACACTCCGTCACACAGGATGGGTTGACCTGTCACACTCCGTCACACAGGATGGGTTGACCTGTCACACTCCGTCACACAGGATGGGTTGACCTGTCACACTCCGTCACACAGGATGGGTCACATTCATGAGACCAGGAAGTGTATCAGCCTGAGCTGTGAGACTTGAGACAACAGATGATATATTAGATCTGAGCTGAGTGTTGTTGATGTGAGAGAGATCAGGAGTGGGGGTTAGCATGTGAGTGGACGGGAGAGTGGGAGGATGGAATGCTCTGATTTGTGGTTGGATAGGGAAGGGATTGGTGGATAGACAGAACTTAGGATTGAAAGAACGGGTAGATTGTGTACGTCTGAACCGATCAGCGTTTTTTGTTTAGCAAAATTGGGGACGTTAGCAGTGTGTTGAAGAGGAGAGGGGGTGAGGGAAGAGGGGAGGAGGTAAAGAGAGGTAAGAGAAGACAAAAGGAGGAAGGGGAGGTGAGGGGAGAGTTAGCGTTCATTAATCTTAGCGAGGGGACACTATCCATCATTTATGTGGCCTTTATCTTGGCTCCGGTCTGGCCAGTTATAGAACCACCCACACAAAAACCCACCTACCCTCACATCCACCCACACATAAACCCACCCACCCTCACATCCACCCATTCACTACCACACACACCCACTCTCACACACACACGGCCAAAGTAGTAGCTATCGCAATAGTCATGTGTATTAGCTAACACCATACAACACATCCAGAAAAATGCTGACACTCTTCTTAGAGAGTGGGCTAAGAGTTCTAAATTAGACTCGAAACTCTTATGACCTCAATCCAATTGAGAATATATTGGCAATAACCAATCGTAGGATCGCGAAACAGAACTGTTCAACAGTGGAGAAGCTAATTACTACTGTTATTAAAGGACCTGGTACCACAACGAAGGCCTTGTCAAAGTGTGTTCAACATTGGTCAGTTCTATACCAAAGCTTGTAGCAATGTTTATAAAAGCAAAGGGTAGTCATATCTCTTATTAACTCAGTTATCTGTCATATTGCCGTGTATTTCTAAAATAAACATTTAATTTCCAATAAAATGTCTTATTTCATCACTGTCCCAATTAATATGCACACTATATGATGTGTTGATTGCAACACGAAAGGCCTAGAGCTATCATTCAACTCCCTCTGTGGTTATTTTTCATCTTTTATCACTCTGATGGAATATGAGAGGTTAATCAATCCTGTGTGATGGAATATGAGAGATTAATCAATCCTGTGTGATGAAATATGACAGGTCAACCCATCCTGTGTGATGGAATATGACAGGTCAACCCATCCTGTGTGATGGAATATAACAGGTCAACTCATCCTGTGTGATGGAATATGACAGGTCAACCCATCCTGTGTGATGGAATATGACAGGTCAACCCATCCTGCGTGATGGAATTTGACAGGTCAACCCATCCTGTGTGATGGAATATGACAGGTCAACCCATCCTGTGTGATGGAATATGACAGGTCAACCCATCCTGTGTGATGGAATATGACAGGTCAACCCATCCTGTGTGATGGAATTTGACAGGTCAACCCATCCTGTGTGATGGAATATGACAGAAAAAAACATAACTACCTTGAACTGCCACAGTATAACTTTCATCCTTGACTAGGTATCAGCACACCCAGGGTGTTCTTCTCAAGTTTGTTTAATTAATAACAAGAATCTCTCTTCCATTTCCTCCACCTGACAATCCACCTCTTTCTCCCTTTTCTCATAATCTCTCCTTCCCCCCAATCTTCTCCCCTCATCATCTCTGAGAATGAGCCAAGCTGAGCAGCATCAGCATGGGAGTCAGCTGATCTTCCTCCTGGATTATTTAATTAAGGCGACGACACCACGACCCCCTTGGCCTAAACTACCCCCATGGGCTCAGTAGGCCCACAAGGGAAGGGAAGGGAAGGGGGTGAGTACTGTCTTCTGGCCAGCTGTGGGAGACATTTGGTTTACTTAGCAAAATTAGATACAACAGCATATGTTGCTACCCTGTTCTATGTGATAGTTACATAGTGGGAACACCAGCAGTGTTGCTACCCTGTTCTATGTTATAGTTACATAGTGGAAACACCAGCAGTGTTGCTACCCTGTTCTATGTTATAGTTACATAGTGGGAACACCAGCAGTGTTGCTACCCTGTTCTATGTGATAGTTACATAGTGGGAACACCAGCAGTGTTGCTACCCTGTTCTATGTTATAGTTACATAGTGGGAACACCAGCAGTGTTGCTACCCTGTTCTATGTGATAGTTACATAGTGGGAACACCAGCAGTGTTGCTACCCTGTTCTATGTTATAGTTACATAGTGGGAACACCAGCAGTGTTGCTACCCTGTTCTATGTGATAGTTACATAGTGGGAACACCAGCAGTGTTGCTACCCTGTTCTATGTTATAGTTACATAGTGGGAACACCAGCAGTGTTGCTACCCTGTTCTATGTTATAGTTACATAGTGGGAACACCAGCAGTGTTGCTACCCTGTTCTATGTTATAGTTACATAGTGGGAACACCAGCAGTGTTGCTACCCTGTTCTATGTGATAGTTACATAGTGGGAACACCAGCAGTGTTGCTACCCTGTTCTATGAGATAGTTACATAGTGGGAACACCAGCAGTGTTGCTACCCTGTTCTATGTGATAGTTACATAGTGGGAACACCAGCAGTGTTGCTACCCTGTTCTATGAGATAGTTACATAGTGGGAACACCAGCAGTGTTGCTACCCTGTTCTATGTGATAGTTACTTAGTGGGAACACCAGCAGTGTTGCTACTCTGTTCTATGTGATAGTTACATAGTGGAAACACCAGCAGTGTTGCTACCCTGTTCTATGAGATAGTTACATAGTGGGAACACCAGCAGTGTTGCTACCCTGTTCTATGAGATAGTTACATAGTGGGAACACCAGCAGTGTTGCTACTCTGTTCTATGTTATTGTTACATAGTGGGAACACCAGCAGTGTTGCTACCCTGTTCTATGTTATAGTTACATAGTGGGAACACCAGCAGTGTTGCTACCCTGTTCTATGTTATAGTTACATAGTGGGAACACCAGCAGTGTTGCTACCCTGTTCTATGAGATAGTTACATAGTGGGAACACCAGCAGTGTTGCTACCCTGTTCTATGAGATAGTTACATAGTGGGAACACCAGCAGTGTTGCTACTCTGTTCTATGAGATAGTTACATAGTGGGAACACCAGCAGTGTTGCTACCCTGTTCTATGAGATAGTTACATAGTGGGAACACCAGCAGTGTTGCTACCCTGTTCTATGAGATAGTTACATAGTGGGAACACCAGCAGTGTTGCTACCCTGTTCTATGTGATAGTTACATAGTGGGAACACCAGCAGTGTTGCTACTCTGTTCTATGTGATAGTTACATAGTGGGAACACCAGCAGTGTTGCTACCCTGTTCTATGAGATAGTTACATAGTGGGAACACCAGCAGTGTTGCTACCCTGTTCTATGAATAGTTACATAGTGGGAACACCAGCAGTGTTGCTACCTGTTCTATGAGATAGTTACATAGTGGGAACACCAGCAGTGTTGCTACCCTGTTCTATGAGATAGTTACATAGTGGGAACACCAGCAGTGTTGCTACCCTGTTCTATGAGATAGTTACATAGTGGGAACACCAGCAGTGTTGCTACCCTGTTCTGTGTGATAGTTACTTAGTGGGAACAACAGCAGTGTTGCTACCCTGTTCTATGAGATAGTTACATAGTGGGAACACCAGCAGTGTTGCTACCCTGTTCTATGTGATAGTTACATAGTGGAAACACCAGCAGTGTTGCTACCCTGTTCTATGAGATAGTTACATAGTGGGAACACCAGCAGTGTTGCTACCCTGTTCTATGAGATAGTTACATAGTGGGAACACCAGCAGTGTTGCTACCCTGTTCTGTGTGATAGTTACTTAGTGGGAACATCAGCAGAGGGATGCTAACGTCGTTAATATTATAGTTATTTAGCGGGAACACTATCCGTGTGCTGCTAACCTAGTCTATATGATAGTTACGAAGTGGGAACAAAAGCTAGCAGTGTTTGCGTATCATATTTCATTACACTGGCTGGATTATATACATTAGTTCGCCCAGGGGTATATTCGGGCGTGAGACGACGGGAAGGATGGGACAGGAGAGAAGAATAAAAGAGAGGGGGAGGAAGCTAGAGGGAGAGAGGATGGGTTTAATGAGAGTGCAGAGTCGCAGACGGTTCCAGAACAACCTTGGTGTGTCTTGAACAACACAGACTTTGCAACTATGTCGAAGGATGATGGTCAACACAACACGTCATGCAAATGGGATAGGTGATGTGTGTGTGTGTGTGTTAGTTACCATTTTGTCCTAGGCACATGTCGATTAGACACTAGGCTTGTTGTATGTGTGTGTGTGTGTGTGTGTGTGTGTGTGTATGTGTGTGTGTGTGTGTGTAAGGAAACACTTCGAAATGTTTCCGCCCCGCCGGGAATTGAACCCGGGCCCTCCGTGCGTGAAGCGAGAGCATTAGCCACCAGGCCACCGGGGCTGTGTACTCACCTAATTGTGGTTGCAGGGGTCGAGACTCAGCTCCTGGCCCCGCCTCTTCGCTGTCCGCTACTGGGTATCTGCTCTCCCTGCTCCATGAGCTTCATCATACCTCGTCTTAAAACTATGTATGGTTCCTGCCTCCACTATATCTTTCTCTAGACTATTCCACTTCCTGACTACTCTGTGGCTGAAGAAATGCTTCCTAACATCCCTTTGGCTCATCTGAGTCTTCAGCTTCCAGTTGTGTCCCCTTGTTTCTGTGTTCCCTCTCTGAAACATCCTGTCACTGTCTACCTTGTCGATTCCCCGCAGTATTTTGTATGTCGTTATCATGTCTCCTCTGACCATTCTTTCCTCCAGTGTTATTAGTCCTATTTCCCTCAACCTTTCTTCATAGGACAGACCCCTGAGTTGTGGAACTAACCTTGTCGCAAACCTTTGCACTTTCTCTAGTTTCTTTACGTGCTTGACCAGGTGTGGGTTCCAGACTGGTGCTGCATATTCTAGTAGTATTCGGTGTACAGTGTCTTGAACGATTCCTTGTTAAGGTAACGGAACGCTAATCTTAGGTTTGCCAGTCGCCCATATGCTGCCGCAGTTATCTGGTTGATGTGTGCCTCCGGAGACGTGCTTGGCGTTATACTCACCCCAAGGTCTTTCTCCTTTGCCGAGGTTTGTAGCGTTTGTCCGCCTAGCCTGTACTCTGTCAGC
Source organism: Cherax destructor (assembly GCA_009830355.1). NCBI lineage: Eukaryota > Metazoa > Arthropoda > Malacostraca > Decapoda > Parastacidae > Cherax > Cherax destructor. The sequence goes on along the minus strand of WNWK01023898.1, from coordinate 3,728 downwards.
GGTCTTCTTTGCCCTTCTCCGATCTTCATGACTTGGCATTTGGTGGGATTGAATTCGAGAAGCCAGTTGCTAGACCAGATGTCAAGCTTGTCCAGGTCTGTTTGAAGTCCTGCTTGGTCCTCTTCCGATGTGATTCTCCTCATTAATTTCACATCATCTGCGAACAGAGACACTTCTGAGTCTATCCCATCCGTCATGTCATTTACATATACCAAGAATAACACTGGTCTTAGGACTGACCCCTGCGGTACGCCGCTCGTCACAGGCGCCCACTGTGATACCTCATCACGCACCATGACCCGTTGTTGCCTCCCTGTGAGGTATTCCCTGATCCATTCCAGTGCCCTTCCTGTTATACATGCTTGTTCTTCCAACTTCTTTACTAATCTCATGTGAAGAACTGTGTCGAAGGCCTTCCTGCAGTCCAGGAAAATGCAATCAACCCACCCTTCTCTCTCTTGCCTTACCTCTGTTACTTTATCATAGAACTCTAGGAGGTTTGTTACACAGTATTTGCCTTCCCGGAATCCGTGCTGTCTGGTGTTTATTGTCCTATTCAGCTCGAGGTGCTCCACCATTCTTTTCCTGATGATTTTCTCCAGGACTTTGCACACTATACATGTAAGTGACACCGGTCTATAGTTTAGTGCCTCTTTTCTGTCTCCTTTTTTAAAGATGGGGACTACGTCGGCCTTCTTCCATACCTCAGGTATCTGCCCATTTTCAAGGGATGTGTTGAATATTATGGTAAGTGGCACACTCAGTACCTCAGCTCCTTCCCGAAGAACCCACGGGGAGATATTGTCCGGACCCATCACCTTTGAGGTATCAAGGTCACTGAGTAACTGCTTCACCTCCTCTTCAGTTGTGTGTATGCCCTCTAGCACTTGATACATCCCTTGTTGGTGAGGCATCCCGTCCTGTCTACCCAGCTGCCTTCCTTCCTCCACTGTGAATACTTCCTTAAACCTCAAGTTGAGCTCCTCACATACCTCTTGATCGTTACTTGTGAGTTCCCCATCTTCTCTCCTCAGCCTTATCACCTGGTCCTTGACTGTTGTCTTCCTTCTGATGTGACTGTACATCAGTTTCGGGTCGGACTTAACTTTCGATGCTATGTCATTTTCGTACTGTTTCTGGGCTTCCCTCCGCCTCTGTGTCTGTGTGTGTGTTAGTTAGTTAGTTACCATTTTGTCCTAGGCACATGTCAATTAGACACTAGGCCTGTTGTATGTATGTGTGTGTGTGTGTGTGTGTGTGTGTGTGTGTAACGAAACACTTCGAAATGTTTCGGCCCCGCCGGGAATTGAACCCGGGCCCTCCGTGCGTGAAGCAAGAGCGCTAGCCACCATGCCATCGGGGCGTGTGTGTGTGTGTGTGTGTGTGTGTGTGTGTGCGTGCGTGTACAGGCATGAAAGCCAATGCCTCACATGGAAGACCGACAACATGCCTCAATTAATGTGCATTTTTTTCCTCTTCTCTCAAGATCCTTTGATGAATTTTTAGGATCCCAGGGAAAAAAAAGGGAATGGATTTAATTTATATTTTTCCCCCATGGAACATTTATTACACACAGTAAGCTGGATGTGCTATTATATTTTCCAAGTAACCTAAATTTTGCTCTGTGTGTGTGTGTGTACCACCTAGTTGTGGTTGCAGGGGTCGAGACATAGCTCTTGGCCCCGCCTCTTCACTGGCCGCTACTGGGTCACTCTCCCTGCGCCATAAGCTTTATCATACCTCTTCTTAAAGCTATGTATGGAACCTGCCTCCACTACATCGCTTCCCAAGCTATTCCACTTCCCGACCACTCTGTGACTGAAGAAATACTTCCTAACATCTCTGTGATTCATCTGAGTCTTCAACTTCCAACTGTGTCTCCTTGTTGCTGTGTCCCATCACTGGAACATTCTGTCTCTGTCAACCTTGTCAATTCCTCTCAGTATTTTATATGTCGTTATCATGTAACCCCTATCTCTCTTGTCCTCCAGTGTCGTCAGGTCGATTTTCCTTAACCTCTCCTCGTAGGACATACCCCTTAGCTTCGGGACTAGTCTTGTTGCAAACCTTTGCACTTTCTCTAGCTTCTTTACGTGCTTGGCTAGATGTGGGTTCCATACCCATGTTTACTCCTTGACAGCAGGCAGCAGCTATGGCTGCTCCTATATTTGGTCATTCCCTGGGCCGTTGAGACTCCAGTGATGGCCTATTTGCAAGATCTGTTGCAACAACATACAAGGAACTATAGTGACAAGAAAACTGACAGTGACTACAGCGAAATGGACCAATTAGAACCAAAACAGGAGACCTGCATTCAAATACCAGACCTGCTACCAGACGTACAACCAGACAAGCAATCGTTTCCCACCACACTGAAGTAACTGACTCAATATCAACTGCACAGTGTTCAATGTGAAGTCAACACAAGGGAAAACCTAATCAACAAATCGACAAGGAAACTGACAGGTTGTAGTGTAGAGTAGTGTCGGTTTCTTTTTTGTTCCCTCAGTGCCAGGTGAGGGTTAGTCAGTGCCAGGTGAGGGTTAGTCAGTGCCAGGTGAGGGTTAGTCAGTGCCAGGTGAGGGTTAGTCAGTGCCAGGTGAGGGTTAGTCAGTGCCAGGTGAGGGTTAGTCAGTGCCAGGTGAGGGTTAGTCAGTGCCAGGTGAGGGTTAGTCAGTGCAAGGTGAGAGTTAGTCAGTGCCAGGTGAGGGTTAGTCAGTGCCAGGTGAGGGTTAGTCAGTGCCAGGTGAGGGTTAGTCAGTGCCAGGTGAGGGGTGGAAGTGAACATTTAAACATGGCTGATTGACATTCAATCACCAGCTACTGCCAGACGTACAACTACTAAGAGACGTTCTAACCATACTGACAGTAGCTGACCATTATATCAACTGTACCAGTGTTAATGGCAGGGAAGCACAGCAGAAACAGCTAAATTTACTAAACAAACTCCAAGGAAACAGGTTATAGCGACGGTTCTTTCCCTCAGTACTAAAGGTGGGAAGAAAGTGGATTAGCAAAGAATATGTTTTAATAGCTGACTTCCATATTAATGACCAGTGTACATTAGGAGGGAAACATAGGAGAAAACGCCAAATCTAACGACAAAACTCCAAGGAATCTGTCAGGGGCAGTGGCCGTTTTTTCTCTCACTGCTTTTGTTTATTTGTTGTTTGATATCTTTATTATGCACCCCATACCCATCCTGTGGGCGGTAGTCACTGCTTTTAAAAATGGCTGACACATCAACTCTACGAGGACCAGTCAACAACGCGACGCTAAATGGGATTTTTTTTTTTTTTTATATTTTATTAAACATAAACTTATATACATTATAACATACCCTGAACCAAATATAACAAACCAAACAAATTTACATAGTAAAATATGAACTCATTCAAAACGTAACTTTACTTTAACAATTTTAAAGAACATCATAAAACAAAACAAAATATTATCCAAACATTAGACAATAGCAAACATCAAATCGAGCATCAGACACCAAAAGGTGTATTTATTTAAGACAGTGCTATACATTCTCATTATCAACTTGCAACTAAACAATTTAACTCTAAACCCACAAAATAAATGAAATCTGCTCAATAAAACCTAAAAAGTACAACACATCCACCACACCTGGTTATTACACCCAAAAAAAAATTGGCTTTAACCAACAACAAAATGTGTCAACATACCCCACACCCAACCCGAGCCAAAAACATTATAGGCTC
>WNWK01023897.1:0-30460 GCA_009830355.1 Cherax destructor | reverse complement strand
AAACACGCTTTAAAGAACACATTAATGCATGTAGGAACGATAACCTGAATAACACCTCGTACAACACCGAAATTCCACCAATCATCTCATGAAATTCAAAGACGCCTGATTAGTAATCAAAGAAACTGATTTCCGCAGATAAAAGTGCTTGAATCAGCACTTATCGCTGTTTCTAACCATTAAACAAAAAGGCAGCTTCACCATCTCTGAAGTCTTAGCAAGAATCCTCCTGAAAACAGTAAACCCTACCATCGCATAGCCTCCCCTGCTAATAGCACACAAGTGCATCGCAGATGTGGAACACTGCTACAGGCCTTCTCTTTTCCAACCTCCTAGAGAAATATTTGTCTAACCTGTTTTAATACTACACAAGTAATTGTTTTATCACCTTTTTTATAATGCAGTTTGTTGTTATTCTTAAAATAGAAAAGCTATACTGCCTTTTTACATACTACAGGGTGTTCCACATACGTTACCATAATTTATGGAATTTTATGAATATAACCAATATTATTGGGGCATAGAGACACAGCCTTATATCATTCTAGTGTACACAGTCCTTCAAATGCCTCAACTCCTCCCCATCCATTTTTGAAGTAGGAGTTCCAAATTTAACTAGGCTGTGGTCTTAATTTGGGCTAACTTACTGTTAGCAACTATGCCTCCCAGCACAAGAATCAGCAAAATCATTTGCCTTTGGACTTCACTCCATCTAATTAAATTATGGTAATGTTTAGTGCTGAGGATGTAAAGAATGCCCAAAGAACAGATCCCTTGTGATCTGGTGACTCGATTCCTGCTCCAGGAAGACCTTATTCTTACTGTGAAGCCACCAGCACCTATCAGTGACTTTGTTATGAACCAAAATTACTGTATCGCGTAACCGAGCTGGGAACACTAGTAGACAGGCATACCAGTTAGTAATTCCTCGGTCATAGTAAAGTAGCTTTACAGCTAATTCACGATACAACAGGTGTTGCACACCCTGGTATGGATCGTTTGATTAAACAAGCCAGATTGAAGTACTTTTGACCTCGTATGGCAACTGATATTACAGTATGTTAAGAAGTGTAGTGTTTGATGAAACACAAGGGTAATATCAATGGTCCCAATCTATCCAGATGTATCCCACTACTAGTGAGCCATGGGAAAGAGTTGCAATAGATCTGCTAACTAATTTTCAATGTACAACGCAAGGCAATAAACATCTGTGTGATGGTCGATCATTTCACCAGATATTGTGAGTTAGTTCCTATTCCAGACAAGACTGCCGAGACAGTAGCTAAGCGTTTAAGGAACGTATAATCTGTAGACATACCACTCCTAAATCCTTAGTATCCGATAATGGAGGTGAATTTTGGAACGAGATTCTAGAAAACCTATGTGCCTTGTAAAAGTTACTGAATCAACCATTGTTCCACACCATCCTGCCAGCAATGGTTTAGCAGAAAGAACTAATAAAAAGAACTCGATGTCTTGAGGCCACTGTTAATCCCAATAGTTCAACCTGGGATGAAGTTATACCTGATGTTCAATGTGCTATAAATTCTGCTTTCAATGATTCTATAGGTGACACGCCACATTATGCCTTGTATGGTGTTGACAAGCGTTTGCCTTATGAGTTGCTATATTCTAATTCAAAACCGTCGTATAACCCCGATGATTTCATAGCAACTCATGTAAGCCAAGCTCAGTGTTTTCAGAAAATCGTGAACGCTTCATAAGTCAACAGTAGAATTTACTAGAGTAAGTAATTCTCGAGCTAAACCAACTAAAATTAAAATAGGTTCGAGAGTAATGATTACTAATTTTAATAAAACTTCTGCAATGCCTAAATTAAACCAAAAGTTTGTTGGTCCGTATCGAGTAGTCGAACATATCAATGGCAATAAGTATAAAGTTAGAAAAACTTAGTACGGGTCAGTTTAAGGAATCGCATTTGGATCATATGAAGTTAGTATGCGATGATGACGAAGTCCCTGACACCCCTGACAATCAGACTAGTGAGACAGAATCTGATAATTCCCGTTGCTGTACCTTCTACCTCTAATGAAGAGTCAGATCAACCTGAATGTCGTTATTCCCTACGTACACGACAAGTGTTGAGAAATCCTCAAGTATCATTTGTGGATACAAGTGTAAATCCTCCTCAATCAGAAGTTGAGTTACCTATTGTAACAGAGTTGGATCCACCCAGAGATGATAATCATACAGCCTATATAAATCTCACCCTAGCAGAGTTGGGGTTAAATGTAAATAACCTGTATAGATAAATAATGTAATAAGTGTTCAACTGTGTGTTATAATATCAACTTATTAAAAAAATTTTTTCTTTTAAATGTGTTCACGTTCTCTCCGAGTTCTGAGAATTAACAGTATAGATTTGAGTGCACCAGATCTACCTTGTCTGTTAATCACTACCTTCTTGTGTATATATTTCCTCAGAATTCGTAGATCACATGAAGACGATTCGATCGATCGACATATATCAATTTTCTTTCTCTTTTATCATGATTTTCTAGAAATGAGCTTATTTAGTTATTTAATTCCTTTATATCATGATATATCATATAGTAAAGTAGATTGTTTTTCGTCACGATAAGATCTATGTGATGTATAAGATTCAACTGTTGTGCACTTTGATATTGTATAGAATCAGCTCAGAGTTGTACGTCTGTTGTCTTTAGTTTGTATAGAGGTATGTCGAGACGACATACGTACCGTAGACGAGCTGTCACTGTAAGCTCAGTGAGAGTTCATAGGGTATAACCGTTTCTGCTCTCGTGACCAACCGATGCAACCGTTAGCCCAATGTCAAAGGTCAATACTTTCAACGCTATGAGCCCTGCTCGGGGCAGTGCCTCAGTTACCATCTTGACACCGTGTAGGGATAGACTAGGCTTACGGCTCTAGAATTCCACCCTATCTGTTCGATCTCAATATACCAAGCTACCATCCCAAACTCGTCTGTTCATTACCCAATCTACAAAAGAACCTCCACGCAACAAATATGTATATGGAACACCCTGAAGAATGTGTAAAAAAAAGCAGTATAGCTTTTCTATTCTAGGAATAACAGACTGCAGTGTAAAAATTACACACTATAGAAAAGCCATGTATGTAGCAGACGTGAAATAGGGTTAATAACAGTGATGAACATTTTAACATTGTGAATTTTTTAAGATAAACTCAGTTTAATCAGACATGAATAAATGCACATTTTACATTAAAATGGATATCTGGTGTACCTCTTCCTTCATTATGACATTTCCATACTCAGTTTGTTCATACAGACCATGTTATTACAAACAAAACTAAATGCTAAACCCACAAGGGTCTTACAGTATAGATACTTTAAACTACTGGAAATCTGTTCAATAAAAACCAAACACTGACCTTTCTTCCAAGGTATACCTGACAACTTTACGTGCCTTCTTCCTTCTGCCAGGGTCCTTTAAGGTCTCTTTGTTGACCTTAGCTTTATCAAAGATAATGTCTGTGGCTGTATAACGAGTAGGCATAAGATGTTTCAGGTTCACAATCTGAAATTATGCATGACAAAACATAAGAATATAGGACTGCTGCTGTAATGTGGGTAGTGGGAAATTTGTTAAAAGGCAACACAATACATGTAAACAAACACCTAGGTGGTGTTTTGTTTACACAGTAATTTTTAAATTTAACAATCCTTTTAAAAGTAAGTGATCAAGAAAAATAATATTCATTATGGTACATGAATACTAAGAATAAAGAATTAGGAATATGGTATTAGTTATAATTCATAGTTTGGAGATTAAGAAGAGGTGCTGGGTTACTAAGAGGACTGAGGAGGGGTTGTTAATGAGGTTTGGATAAAGATGGAGCAAAATAGGATGACCGAGGTTACTAACCTTGACAAATGGCTTAATCTTTGACCTTCTTGCAATCTTTCTCTTGCTCATGCTTTTCGTTACTCTGCGAGGGTAACGCTCAATGCCAGCAACTAAGGCATGCTCATAAGGCCGATCTTGAGTGCCATCGTCATTACTCTTAATTACAATTGCCTTTTTACCAGCTTGTTTTCCAGTGAGGAGGATGACAACACGGCCAGGTTTGTACACCTTCACCATTGTGCTGTAGAAAGATGATGCACTATTAGACATAGAAATAAAAATTTAAATGTTTTGTACAGTACAGTATATGATTAGTTCCCAATTCAGTACCTACTTACTATATATTTATACAGAATATATCTGTTAAAGAGTTTTGGTAATCAACCCCACAAACCCCAAAAATTGTAAAGAAAATATTTCAGTATTACTAAGAAAAACATTAAAGCCTTATGCATACTGAATTCAGGTAGAATTTACCAGTGCAAAACTTTTTTTTTTTTACACTACTGAATTCACATCCTATCCTATCTGATACTTTCCGAGTCCAGCCTTCTCTAAGGTACACCATCCTCCCCTGGGATGCAGTCCACTGCAGTTAGCTAGCACCCAAGTACCTACTAATTACTAGGGGGATAGGGGCAATCCTGGTCTGAACTATCACATGAAAAATACAAGCATATCATCTATACTCTAAAAATAATTATTTCTTGTGCATTTTTTTATTTTTTGGAGGTATTAGCAAAAGTATTTATTTTCACATGAACACATTAACAGTTAGTACAGTACTGTAACGCACCTGACCAATTACATTTTTTTAATACATTATGATGAAAGTGCTAAACTCTTAAGGGTCATGCAACACGGGAAAATATGAGGGATTTTGGTTCATTCCTGGGAAAGGGAAGCGATGTTCAATTCCTTGGATGAAGAACCCCACCAGCATCAAGGTACCTCCCGAGGGGCGGCCAATCACAGCAGTGTAAACAATGACATAAGAAGGAACACTGCAGCAGGGAGCGCTAAACCCGTAGGGATTATACAGCACATGTGGGAGGATGGAAGGTATTCAAGTAACTGGAGCACAGATCCAATTACCTAGATCAAGAGCCCGTCAAGAGCGTCAAGGAATCTCCCTCGAGGGGAAATACTCGAGAAATATAGACGAAAAAAAAAAAAAAAAGACCCATCGAATGTAAACAAACCCAATTTCCATATCTAACGCTGGCATTAAAGGTTAGGTTTCCTTAAATTAATCTTCTTACTATTTCCACAAAAGAATCTCACCTAATCCACATAATTTGGTCCTTTTTAAAGAATAAATTATCGAGCAATTCAGACTAACACTTAATAATAATCGTGAATTTAGCTTACAATATATGCAGCACTGAAGCGTTGTAATATATTGCGTCCCATAACATTTAGCTACTTTAGAACATTGCCTTCCCTCACACAATATCATGCGCATAACGGCAAGAAAAAAAAATCGTCACACAAGAAAATACATACAAATTGTCATATACCCATTTGTTTACATCACGTTTGCGGCCTCCACAACAAATAAGTTGATACATTTATATGGAATTCATCTAATACAATTCACAATAGAACTTTGCCAATATATAATCACATCCTATATAATTCCACCAAATAATAATAATCGCCAAGGGAGCAACGATTAGAGAGATTTTTCAGGATTTATGCCAATATTTTGACTCACATCGGTGCTCCTGACACGGCGTCCTGGCGAGAGATCAGTGGAAAAGAGAGAGCTGGCAGCTATGACCTGTTCAATGGTCCTTCATACAATTGAAATTAAAATTAAAATATTTTTATTTCCCCAAAACTTACAATAGCTTAAAAAATGGTTTGAAAAAAGTGGCATATATTATAACATTAGTAGAAAGTTCCTAGTTATGCATAGCATTTTGGGCTCACTAATATTAAATCATAAAACTTACTAATTTAACACTAATTCACATTATATAACTCTAGTATTATTATTTTATTTCCCTCTGAATAAATAATTGTCTAATGTTTGGATAATATTTTGTTTTGTTTTATGATGTTCTTTAAAATTGTTAAAGTAAAGTTACGTTTTGAATGAGTTCATATTTTACTATGTAAATTTGTTTGGTTTGTTATATTTGGTTCAGGGTATGTTATAATGTATGTAAGTTTATGTTTAATAAAATATATAAAAAAAAAAGAATAAATAGTTCATTACTTGGCTCTCATACACAAAAATATTTTTGGATTCAGTCCCTGGACCCATTATTTGCTTCTGTGATTTTTTAACGTATTTATTTAGGCTTTATACATAATTTTAAGTTTTTACAATGATTATATATAGTTAATGCTATATATTTGAGCCTACAATACCCCAGTAAAGTCAAACTATGCAACTTATTTCCATTGGGCTAACTTAAAGTTAGATAAACTTACAGTATGAATATAGGGTGTATAATTAAGGTATCAAACTAAACTAAAACTATTATATAAGCATAGAATTTGTAATTACCTATTTGTAATTATCTATTTGTATCTAGAGAAGAGATTTGCTGGTGGTGTCAGTAAGTTAAGTAAGTCCCTCTTCAATAATTTGTTTAAGGACCCCAATGGAAATAAGTCACTTTATTTGATTGTTTTGGGTTATCTTAGGTAATTTACACATGCAATTATGTATGATAATTGTACTTATGTGTACCTGTGCCTAATTATACTTACTAATAATATAATTTAAAAAATCCACTGGTTAAGTAAATTTATTTAGATACAGATAAGTAAGTAACTTTATTTAAGTACATGTACACATAAGTATAGTTATCATACATAGTAACATATGTAAATTACTTAGGATACCCCCCCAAAAAAAAAGTCAAGTAAGTCAAAATGACTTATTTTCATTGTGGTCTTTGTGTTACTACATGCTCTTGTAACTCATTCCATTAATCTACCACTCTGCGAATAAAATATTTCGAACATCAATTCTGCTCCACTTTTTTCTCAATTTCAATAAATGATTTTTTTTTTTCATTACAAACTGGATGATCAGCTGAGTGAGGGTAAATACAGCTGCTGCCTCTCACTCGCTGCCATCAAGTAAGATTTTCTTCATTTATTACATTACTGTTGCGCTTTATGTATTCATCTCGGGTTTTATGCACCCTAATAAACCTTATTTAATTTTGGGTTGCCGTGAGAAGTATATAATATATTGGAAAATAGTATGTATTCCCACTGCGCCAAAATTGTACTAAATTCCTGGGTTAAGAAATTCGAGACGAGACTTGAATGATAATATATCCATAATTGCAAAATAATCACGGGGGGAGTTGAATGATAGCTCTAGGCCTTTTGTATTGCAATCAACACATCATCAGGAGCTTGCAATGTTGCAGAAATAGAGTAGGAAGTCCAGGCAGCAGACTGGTTCTCCAAAATTCTGGAGAGTCGTTCCCCTGAAGGAATCTGCCTGGACTTCCAAGCTCCTGATGATGTGTTGATTGCAACACGAAAGGCCTAGAGCTATCATTCAACTCCCCATGTGGTTATATTACATCTGTTATCGCTCGTTTGCAATATCCACAATTATTGTTCATTTTCATCTTGTGTCCCTAATGGCCTTAGAACCTTGTATGAATGTTAATAATTATTCATTTTAAATTCACCAGGTGAGAAGTATTAACTTAGAAATATGTTCGGAGTACTTGCAGGTTTATACTAGTTAATACCTCTTACTTGGTGAAGGTAGGATAAGATATGATTTTCAGATTTTTAATCCCGCAGGGTTAGCCACCCAGGATAACCCAATGAAGTCAGTGTATCATTGAGGACTCTTATTTCCATTGTGGTCCTTCAATCTTGTCCTCCAGGATAAGATAGCAAACACCCAGGTACTGTACCTACTTACTGCTAGGTGAACGGGGACAGTAGGTGTAAGGATACACACCCAAAATTTCCACCCTTGCCGGGGATTGAACCACAGATGCTCAGTGTGTGAGGCGAGTGTTGCCTACCTGGCCATGGGACTCCATTATTGCATTCACTGCATAAGTATTAATTAGTAGGAACCAGTTAGAATTACCTGCAGGTCATCCTAATAGATTACTACTAGTTAATACTTCTTAACAGGTGAATTTGTAATGACCCCATTGGAAATAAGTCACTTTGTTTGACTTTTTTGGGTTATCCAAGGTAATCTATACATGCTGCTATGTATGATAATTTGTGTAACTGTATTTATGTGTACCTGTACCTGAATAAACTTACTTACGTTGTATTTTTATGGATTTAAATATTCTTAAATTGGTGTTAAAGTATATTAATCTCTAGTCAAAGGCACTTGATCCAAGGAATTTTTATTACTGTGACCTTCCTTGGCTTTCTTGGATTACCAATATGAATTATGTCTTCTTCCAGAACTTAACCCTGAATATATTGTATCAATTACTGTACCAACAATACTGAAGAGTTTTGTTTTTGTACCTGTGTTAAGTATCTCATTGGAGCTCTTCAAAGATGGTGTCTTGATGCTGGTAAAGAGCTCATTATTCAAGGGGTTGGAGCTACCCTTCCATTCCTTGGATCAAACCTGTTTAAACCCTGCTCCCAAGGCTCCTTAAGACTCCTAGGGGTTTGGCATTTCATCATGAATGTAATACTATTCTCATTTAAGCACATTTGTAGATCATTATTTAAAGTCAACAGGTAATGATGAATTAGATGCTTGTGCAACAGTTGACTATCTTTATTGTGGAAACCTTCCCCCAGCCAGTGGCTTCCTCAGTCCAATACATAAAAACATAAGAAAGAAGGAACACTGCAGCAGGCCTACTGGCCCATGCGAGTCAGGTCCAAGTCTCCCACTGGCTTAAGCCAATGCCCCGACCCAGCCAAGTCAGGTTACATTCACTTAAGGAAGGAGCACGGCATCTGACCTAGTAGCACAAGCTAGTCAGGACCAACTCACACCCATCCGCACCCCCTCATATATTTATCTAGCCTATTTTTAAAACTACACAACGTTTTAGCCTCTATAACTGTACTCGGGAGTTTGTTCCACTCTTCGACAACTCTATTACCAAACCAATGCTTTCCTATATCCTTCCTGAATCTGATTTTATCCAACTTAAAGCCATTGCTGCGAGTCCTGTCAATACTAGATATTTTTAGCACGCTATTTACATCCCCTTTATTTATTCCTGTTTTCCATTTATACACCTCAATCATATTCCCCTAATTCTACGCCTTTCTAGAGAGTGCAGATTCAGGGCCCTCAGTCTATCCTCATAGGGAAGATTTCTGATACATGGGATCAACTTAGTCATCCTCCTTTGTACGTTTTCCAGAGCATTTATATCCATTCTGTAATACGGTGACCAAAACTGTGCAGCATGATCTAGATGAGGCCTAACCAAGGATTTATAGAGTTGAAGAACAACCTGAGGACTCCTATTATTTATGCTTCTTGATATGAAGCCAAGGATTCTGTTCGCTTTATTGCGAACACTTATGCACTGCTGTCTTGGTTTTAGATTACTGCTAACCAGAACTCCTAAATCCTTTTCACAATCAGTAGTATTAAGATCTACATTATTTAGTTTATATGTGGCATGGTTATTGTCCTGTCCAATATTTAGAACTTTGCATTTATCTATATTAAACTGCATCTGCCACTTCTCCGACCACTGCATCAGTCTATTCAAATCTTCCTGAAGTGCTCTAATGTCCTCATTTGAATGAATTGGACGGCCTATTTTGGTGTCATCGGCAAACTTGCTTATGTCGCTATTTATTCCCTCATCTATGTCGTTTATGTAGATTGTGAACAACAAGGGGCCCAATACTGACCCCTGTGGAACACTGCTTGTGATGCTTCCCCACTCTGATTTCTCCCCATTTATGCAAACTCTCTGCTGCCTATTTGTCAACCATGCCTCTATCCAAGAAAAAATTTCTCCTCCTATTCCGTGTGCCTTAATTTTCCTCAATAGTCTCTGATGTGGGACTTTATCAAAAGCCTTACTGAAGTCCATATACACAATATCATATTCATTACCATGATCTACCTCCTCAAATACCTTAGTGAAAAAAGTTATTAAATTTGTAAGGCAGGAACGCCCTTTTGTAAAACCGTGCTGAGATTCGTTGATTAATTTATGCTTTTCAAGATGGCTACGAATTGCCTCGGCAATTATTGATTACATAAATTTTCCCACTATGGAGGTTAGGCTTATTGGTCTATAGTTCAAAGCTAAGGACCTGTTACCTGATTTGAAAATAGGTATTACATTTGCCATTTTCCACTTATCTGGCACCATGCCAGTTTGCAGTGATATGTTGAAGAGATTAGCCATAGGTTTGCTAAGCTCCTCTTTACATTCCTTTAGAACCCTTGCATACAGTTCATCAGGGCCTGGGGATTTGTTAGGTTTTAATTTATCTATTTGTCTAAGGACCATGTCACTTGTGACCCTAATCGTGCATAGTTTACTATCGTCCTGTTCTACATAATTTATTATTTCTGGAATATCGCTAGTATCTTCCTGTGTAAAATCTGAGAGGAAGTAAGTGTTAAAAATTCTACACATTTTCTTTATCACTGACAGTGAGCTGACCTGAGTAACTTTTGAGTGGGCTTATCTTGTCCCTAATCTTACTTCTGTATACCTAAAAAAAATCCTTTTGGGTTAGTCTTCGATTCTCTTGCAACTTTAACCTCATAGTCTCTTTTTGCTTTTCTTATTCCCTTTTTTATTTCTCTCTTTAACTGAATATATTGATTACTTAACTGCCCCTCTCCTCTTTTGATTCGCCTATATATGCCTCTCTTTTGACCAATGAGAAGAATGGTTGAAAATCAGAAGGAGTTTGAGATAATCAGTCCCTCAGCCTGGAGTAGATGTGTTCAGTCCAATCTTGAACTGATCACATTGGCTCCAGGCTGAGGGACTGATTACCTCAAACTCCTTCTGATCTTCAACTTTTCTTCTCTGTATTGGACTGAAGAAGTCATTGCTGGCATAACATTTCCACAATAAAGATACCCAAGTGTTGCACAGGTGTGTAATTCATCATCCTGTTGGTTCTGTGAACCATTTATCTACACCAACAGGTAATATTTAAAGCATCTGATGACATATAACAATTATAGGCACAGGTGGTTATAAATCATATATGTACTCTACTGCATAAACAAAAATTATGCTGAGTTAGTCCTTGATAAGATTGATATTATAATCAGTATCATAAGTATTCTTTATCACTGATATTAATAATGTCTGTACCCACTCCATGTTAAGGCTACTGTGTTGTAATATGCATGAATATGCATAAAATCCCCAGTAGTTAACAGACCTCCCTTCCCTCAGAACCAGTATCTTTCCGTCCACTGTAGTAACACCAACCGTAGGTTTTTTTCTCGTTAGGAATTTTCATGTTCTGTTAGTGTTGAATAATATGTATTTAGGGAATGTTTTGCATACTGTATAGACACTAGTTAAATAATATTTATAATATCAAGATTTCACAAAAAAATGAGGCCTGTCTTTTTGAACTTTTGAGAGATAGGCTTGACCATTCAGCAAACAAACAAGAGTGAGTTAAGGGTAAGGTCGGTTGAAGGCAGGTAGGGGTTCTATTGAGGTTAGGGCAGGCATTGTCTGTTGAGGTACGGGCAGGTATGTTGGGGTAAGGTCGGTTGAAGGCAGGTATGGGTTCTAGGACAAGAAAAAGGGTCGTGTGTCAGGCAAAACTGACTAACCACTTTGGAATTCAGTGTGTTATTGGAGTGTAATTAAGGTACTGAACACCTTTGGAGGGATGGAGGGAAGCTAGTTAGCCAGACTTTGAGTCCTGGAGGTGGGAGGTACAGTGCCTGCACTTGGAAGGATGGGCTGGGATGTAGTGGCTCAAATAGTCACTATAACTGTGATATCATTGCTACTGAATGAGTGATGGTGACTGTTTCCTTCTTTGAGTCATCTTACCTTGATGGAAAAATAGACAGTGTGGTAAATAAAAAATATTGTAATACGTACTAAGGTTGAGGCTATTTGACTAGTACTTGAGTATATTCCCAGATGTACCTCATTCATATACTATTCTAAATTTCCTTTTTTTGTGGTTAAATAAAGGTGCTCCTTGACTGACGATGGGGTTACATTCCAACAAATCCATTGTAAGTCGAAAATATCATAAGTCGAATATGAATATTATTTTTTTTTCAACAAGTCGGCCGTCTCCCACCGAGGCAGGGTGACCCAAAAAGAAAGAAAATCCCCAAAAAGAAAATACTTTCATCATCATTCAACACTTTCACCTCACTCATACATTATCACTGTCTTTGCAGAGGAGCTCAGATACGACAGTTTAGAAGTCTCTCCAAACTGCCAATATCCCAAACCCCTCCTTTAAAGTGCAGGCATTGTACTTCCCATTTCCATGACTTAAGTCCAACTAAATCAATTAACTGGTTACCCTGAATCCTTTAACACAATATTACCCTGCTCACTCTCCAACAGCTCGTCAGATCCCAAAAACCATTCGTCTCCATTCACTCCTATCTAACATGCTCACACATGCTTGCTGGAAGTCCAAGTGAATATTATATTGTCACTGAATAAGTAAATAAATAATTACTGTAACTAACTAAATACACGTACGTACCAGTATTGAAAAGTACGTAAATAAATAAATACAAGTTATAGACTTGCTGCCTTGATATCTGAGTAATTAAGTTTCATCTCCAAAGTAATTGCTTTCGCAACATCGTAAAATCGAAATATCGTTAAGTTGAACCATCGTAAGTCGAGGAGCAACTGTATGTTTTAACCCTTTGGGGGTCCAAGGGGTCTCTCTGAAACTTGTTCTCAGGGTCCACGAATTAAAAAAAAAAATTATTTTTTCTTATGGAATGATAGAGAATCTTTTTCCGATCATAACGCCACAAAAATTATGAAATTTGATCGAAAACTAACGGAATTATGCTTTCGCAAAGTTAGCAGTAGCCATGACACTTACGCATCGGCGATTTCGCCCACTTTGATCCCTATTTTCGGCACATTCCAGTGTTTCAGTCTACTAAAACTATAGCTATTTCGCTAGAACTCCATTTCTTCTATCGATTGAGTACAAGAAACCGCCTATTTACCAATTTCAACTACCCAAAATAGTGGTCAGAAAATGGCAATTTGGCCAATTTCACACAAATTTCAAACGATGCCAATTTCAAAATAGGGTCCATAATAAACAAGGCAGACATTCCTGGCACTAAAATAACATCTCTGTTCATTAGTCACGTCTCCAGGCCCCTCTTACATTACTTTTGCTTTCCATTTTGAATTTTTATTCTCACAAAAAAATAGAAGATTTACTGTTATGTATACAACTGCATCACTGTAAAAATGGTATAAATAATATCAGAGCACTTGTGCATGAATATTAGACTTGCCAGTTGATGTGTATTGGACGCATGGTGTGATTTGTTTACTCCTGAACATCGTCAAAAATCGAACTCTTTCGCTACTTTGAGCTCAATTTCAAGGTACTACTTGTTATTGTCAAACCAATCAAAATCATCTCTATTTCTGTAATATATTTTCCATTCTATCAAATGAGACCAAGAAAACGAGAATACAACAATAAATACCATACGAAAATAGACTGCAAAGTCGCTGTTTTAAACCAAAAACACGGTCAGAGTTTTTCTTTCCTCATTATGCACTGTGTGGTGCAGGAATTTTTTTATACTGCACACACTGACCGCACAGACCCATTCTATCACATCTAGGCCTAACAGCCTTTTTCTGCTTGATTTGAGGGCGCTAGAATTTAGGCGTACTAGTACGTCAATAACCCCAGTGCGTAAGACGTACTAGTACGACCAAAACCCCGAAAGGGTTAATACAGTTGTGTAACCTAATTTAGCCTATAAGAAACATTGCCAAAATAAAGGTAATGGACTTAAGGAGGGAACTAGACAAGTTCATGCAGGATACGTTGTCTTTGTTTAACTTTCAGGAATAAAATAGAGTAAAATAGTTAGTCGCTAGAACCAGCAAGTGTAGAGTTCAAGAAATCTAAATTTCTAGATGTTAATGGATATTTTGTTCTTATTTATTATCATAGCAGCTTGACGTAGGATAACTTTTGGTATACTACTAATAAATTATTGAGACCACATTTTACAGATACAGCAGGACCCATGTATCCACTTGGGATATGTTCCAAGACCTACTGCGGATACCTGAAACCACGGATAGTAGTGAAACGTATATGTATTTAAGTAATTTTTCATTTACATATATACCTATGGTATACAGTGGACCCCCAGTGTTCGTCCTGCTCAAAACACTCCCTTCTATGTAAGTGTATTTTTTTAAATGCTTTTATAAGTGTAGTTTTGGGGGTCTAAAAGGACTAGTCTACTTTACAGTATTTCTTAAGGGAATAAATTCGGTTGGTAATGGCACTTGAGCAGCATTCTGTCACGAAAAATGGACGAACACCGGGGGTCCACTGTAGTTTAATTGATAAATTATGTACAATAAATTGAGACTTAGCACTTTTTCACTGATGGAAAGCTTCCTGACTTCTCTTAGGCTTTAGAGAAATGTCACCATCACTACTTCTGCATTTTGGGGCCATTATTAAGCATAATTAAGGGTTATTTTCAGGGCAGGGTAAACAGCAGATAACTGTAACAGCGGAAACTGGACCCGCGGATACGGCAGTCCTACTGTAGTGTATGTATTTAATTCTTTAATGTAATTTTTGTAGGACATTAGTTTTTTTTTGTTTTATTTCTGCTGATGGCTTGCTCTTTTTATTTTACCCACCTAACAATGGCGTGTTTATATATTATGCATATTCTATTTTGACTGTTTTGCTCTGATAATTTACCTTTAATTTAGCAGGTGTGATGACGGAAAGAGAGGTTATGGTCAATGTGTTATTCTTTGCTGGAGCTCGTGACCTTGCAGGTGTGGATCGCTCGGCTTTAACGCTCACTGCAGTCACTACACCGGAACAGTTACTGGCGCAGGTGGTGCGTTCATTTGGAGAGATTGCCAAGATCAGGGAGAGTGTCATTATTTCTCTAAACCACGAATACTGTGAACCAGGCCAAGGACTAGTGCTTTCCACTGGAGACGAGATAGCCATAATTCCACCTATCAGTGGAGGTACATTGCTCACTTTCTGCCGTATTCATTGATCACCTAAACTCATTGAAGTGTAACATGCTAAGGCTATATATGCTACTCTTAAAACTCTTCATTAATGCTTGCAGTATCCCATGTTGTGTTTGTTTTGTCACCTGAAATGACATTTGCCTCTAGTCTGAATGTTAGTTGGAGCTGCCAGCATAACATCAAAGACCATTCAGGAGTGTAGTTCTAATTATCAGCGTTTATAATTAATGCAGGGAATATATTATATTATTAATTAATAAATGGTAAACTAAAGAGTTGTGTTGTCATTTTTATCTTTGGTTTTGTCAGTCCTGGGGCTTATCCCAATTTTTCATATATCTATAGCTTTCACACACAGATTATTAACACACTGTGGTTTTCAGAATTATAACTACCATTTTGTACAAGAGTTAACTGTTTTACTTTTTAAATAATTAGTATGTTGCAAGTGTTGTGCAATCAGTAAGTGCAAATATTCTTCACATATAAAATTTAAAAGAGGGTGTACAGTATAAAACAGGTGAACTGGAGGAAAGGTAGATGTCTGAAGGAGTGTAAGGAAGGTGGTGTGAAAGAGGTGTTGCGAGGTTGAGGCTTAAATGTTCTACATTTATACATAGTATGTAGTTAAATCAGAGCACATTCTTTGACATTTATCAGGCTTTGCAGTGTGAGTATGGTATAGTATAGTAATATCCATTTGATTCCATAATATGTCACAATACTAAGGCTGGAACACTACACAACTAATTCACACTTAAGGCAGATGATAATTTGATCCATCCTAACTATTATCAAGTCATTATTAGTAAGCAGTATATATTGCACCAGAGTCTGTAATAGATTTTTTCTTTAGGTTAGATATTATGGACTATATACATCTAACCCTGGATGCTCTTTCTGTGGACAAAGTCACATCTCTGGTTACTGATCCCTCCTGTGGCGCCATCAGTGTTTTTATTGGAACTACACGTGACACATTCAAGGTAATGTGATCTTTATAATCCTTTTTGATTTTTATGATTGTGGAAAAAAATCCTCTGGATGCCATGTGTGTTGTAAGAGGCGATCAGCTGGGAGCAAGGGGCTAGTAACCCCTTCTCCTGTATAAATTAGTAAATGTAAAATGAAAAGCTTTTGTTTTTCTTTTTAGTTCACCCTGCCTCGGTGGGATATAGCCGGTTAGTTGAAAAATAAAAATATTTTTTATATTCTATATTTATTGTGTTCTGTTGCTTTTAACCCGTAAACGGTCCAAACGTATATATACGTTCACTACCCCGAATATTTTGAAAAAAAAAATATTTTTTTTATAGAAATAAAGAGCACATTTTTCTAAGTGTTATAGGATAAAAAATTTTTTTAGGGTAAGTACTTACCAAGATATGAGCCGGAGAAGTTGGCACTGGATGCTATCCTGAGGGCAACATGGAGTCCTGCTGCTTGCAGAAGTGTTGCCGATATACCTTTTTTTCTCGTTTTTATTTTATTTTATATAATTTTTATGTTCTGATAATTACAATTTATAGTAGTTCTTTGTTCTAACACTAATATTAGGTACTGAAATTGTACTCAAATTGCCACACACTGACAGGTGGACATTTACACCTGCCTTGGTCATTTACTATTGTCTTGGAATATATACAAAGTATTTATAGGTCCCAGCAATGTTTTGGATACGTGGGAGTATATAATACAGTGGATCCCTAGATTACATCATTATTTTGTTTCAGAATGCTGTTCAAGTGCTGTTACCGAACGAATTTGTTCCCATAAGGAATAATGTAAATTAGATTAGTCTTTTTAGACCCCCCAAAAATACACTTACAAAAGCATTTACAAAAATAAACTTACATAAAAGGGCGAGTTTGGAGACTATCGTAAACTGGGGGTCCACTGTAATAATAATAATAAGAAGAATAAGAATAATAAGTTCCCTTGAAGCATGATGTTAGACAAGTCAGTCCACTGCTGACAGTGATAAGATAAGATAAGTGGTGACATTTGATGAGCATACGCGAGGGTGCAGTGATAAGATAAGGGGTGACATTTGATGAGCATCCCCCTCTGTTTTCACTGTTACACAAACATATCTGTCTGTCAAACTCTGTCTATCTGTCTGTTAAGCTCTCTGTCTATCTGTCTGTCTGTCTGTCAAGCTCTCTGTCTATCTGTCAAGCTCTCTATCTATCTGTGTCAAGCTCTCTGTCTGCCTGTCTGTCAAGCTCTCTGTCTGCCTGTCTGTCAAGCTCTCTG
This sequence comes from Cherax destructor, assembly GCA_009830355.1. NCBI lineage: Eukaryota > Metazoa > Arthropoda > Malacostraca > Decapoda > Parastacidae > Cherax > Cherax destructor. The sequence goes on along the minus strand of WNWK01023897.1, from coordinate 13,140 downwards.
TCTGCCTGTCTGTCAAGCTCTCTGTCTGCCTGTCTGTCAAGCTCTCTGTCTGCCTGTCTGTCAAACTCTCTGTCTGCCTGTCTGTCAAGCTCTCTGTCTATCTGTCAACCTCTCTGTCTGTCTGTCAAGCTCTGTCTATCTGTCTGTCAAGCACTATCTGTCATGCTCTCTATCTGTCAAGCTCTTTGTCTATCTGCCTGTCTGTCAAGCTCTCTGTCTATCTGTCCATCTAGCGTCTAGCTCTCCCGTCTCAGAGAGATCCACTCCTGAACCAACACGTCTGGTTCCTGAGCAAGTGTAAAAACGTATTTGCCAGTCATATTTACACATTAAATCTACAAGTAGAGTATAGCATTTTGTCTGGATTTTTTGGATTATCCTAGGAAATTTACACTATGTATAATTGTATTTGTGTACCTGTGAGACAGAGATAGAGTCAGAGAGAAAGAGATAGATAGAGACAGATAGACAGAGACAGACAGACAAAGATAGATAGGCATAGGTTATAAGACATTCTGAAAGAATGTTGCACAAATGTTGCACATGGGTTATTATCAAGGCTTTTGATATTTCCTCGACCACTTATGGCCACATCCACCTCAGAGCCACTAAACTCGGGGTCAACATCACTTTTCCCTTAAAATGGGAGAGTTAATACAACATGAAATCAGTGAATCCCAGGTGTTTGCTGCACTGTTTGCTCTAGCTGGCGCTCATTTGAACTGGTGCTCCCATAAAGTATGTACTAAGTGGTCCCAGATTTTTTTAATACAGCGCACACCAAGGGCTAAGACCCATTCTATGCTGACCAGGCATCTCAGGCCAATCGTGCCAAACTTGGAGGCAGGAAAAATAAAACGTAAATATACGTTTGGGGCAGTAGCGGTACTAACGTATATATACGTTTGGACTGTTTACTGGTAAATATTGCCCACCAATGTAGACTAAAACAAAGAATTAAAACATGTTCACTCACTTATTCCCTATTTTTTTTAGAAGTATACATGAACTTCAGAATTCAAATGTTCCACCAGACTGCAAAATCTCCACCCATCCTTCAATAAGTCTATAATGTTAAATAATTTTCTTTAGTAGTAAAGTAGTAAAGTAAATTTTATTTCATTGCAAATTACATGGTATTGGTAGTTACAATGTAAATTGAGTGCAAGGAGAGCCACTGACATGCCATGGCATTAGGGGCAGCTTAATCTAGTAACTTAAAGACTATGTACTTAATATTAGAGCAATTTATTGAGTTTATTCTAGTTAAAAATTGTTTTCAAATTACAATATGATGAAATTTTACTGTTAAAATTATTAAATGATGATATTAGATTGTTACAGGTGTTTAGATTCTCGAATGGTAATATGGAATTGAGATTATCTTAAGGAAAATAACATTGAGCATTTTTGACATTAACTTATAATATGAGTACAGTGGTACCTCGAGTTACGATGGTCCCCAAAATCGCCCTTTTATGTAAGTTTAATTTTTTAAATGCTTTTGTAAGTATATTTTTGGGGGTGTAAAAGGACTAGTCTATTTTACATTATTCCTTATGGGGATAAATTCGTTTGGTAATGGCACTTGAACAGCATTCTCGAACGAAAAAATATCGTAACTCGAGGTACCACTGTATTTAGTTTTGGGTGAGTAGGGGGTAACATAATAGTAACATATTATTAAAAATTGAGATTATCGTATAGGAAAGTAATAATGAGCATTTTTCAAAGTAGCTTATAGTATGATTATTTAGTTTTAGCCATGTGTGTTGTAAGAGGCGACTAAAATGCTGAGAGCAAGGTGATAGTAACCCCTTCTCCTGCATAAATTATTAAATGTAAAAAAAAGAAAAGCTTTATAAGCTTTTCTTATTTTTTAAATTACCCTGCTTTGGTGGGAGATGACTGGTATGTTAAAAAAAAAAAAATTATTGATAAAGTTATTCATTTTAACAATATAATCTTGAACCTATTTTATAATTTCATTTAATAAAAAGGCCCTCCAAAAAGAAGTGAAAAAAGACCTTATGTTAAGAATAAAATCTATTCATACAGTATTAACCAAAAGGACTTGGGTTTGATTCCCAGGTCGGGCAAGACATATGGGCAAGTCTTCTTACACTTTCCCCTGATTACTTAGAAGCAAAGTGGTACTTGGATGTTAGCCAACGGTTGTGGATTACATCATTAAGGGACAGTAGTATACCTTAGGGTTGGCCCTTAAAATGAGTATAGTTTGGATAACGGCTTTTAGCCAGTAAAATTAAACTGTGTAAAACTAAATACGTATTTAGTAATGTTACAGGGAATGATAGGGCAAAGGTCAAAATGGAAAACATAGACTAGAGGAAGTGTATTTAAATATTTGAGAGTAGCTGAAGAAAGTATAATTATCATTTGTCAATGATCAATAATAACCCACATGTAGACAAACTCAAAAGATTAATTGGTCTATAAGTGGTCAGAATTGGAGCACAGTGTAATGTGCTGTTTTGGAAAGGCAGTGCCAGAGGGAGTGATAGTCACCCTGTATCTAATTTCCAAAACTTTTTTTTGATACTATACAATGCAGAATGCTAAAGGTTATTAATTACTTTGTCTCATAGTTTTAATTGTTATCATTTATCTTTTCAGGGAAAAAATGTTATAAGACTTGAGTATGAATCATATGAGGAGATGGCAGAAAAAGAGATGCGGAAACTGTGTAAACAAGCTAGAGAAAAGTGGCCTTTGAAACACATAGCACTGTATCATAGGTAAATATTGTATTGTAAATGTACAGGCTTTGAAACACACTGCACTATATCATAGGTAAATATTGTATTGTAAATGTACAGGCTTTGATACACTGCACTGTATCATAGGTAAGTATTGTAAATCTACATGCCTTGAAGCATGTACATTTACATGCAGTACAAAGAGTGTCAGAGGGTCAGTTCTCCATCTGCTAAAAGCGAGATAGAAACTCAACACTTGCAGCCATGTATGACTGTGCTCCTTATTAAGTAAAAAATTGTAGCAACTTTTATCAGTCAAGTATTATGCTATAATAAGTACTGTTTTTAAAGTGCATTGCACTGTACTACATGATAGTGTTCTCTTGTAATATTTGATCATTTAGCACTGTAGGTTTACTGAAGTCTACTCTGAATTAAGACTTAATAGTTTGAATATATGAGGGTCCACAATGAACAGTCAATATATATTTCAAGATGTGGAGCTTTTTATTATATATGTTATGTGTAATGTCACCATGGTTGTTTAATATATTTATAGATGGGGTTGTAAAAGAAGTAAATGCTAGGGTGTTTGGGAGAGGGGTGGGATTAAATTATGGGGAATTAAATGCAAAATGGGAGTTGACACAGTTACTTTTTGCTGATGATACTGTGCTTATGGGAGATTCTAAAGAAAAGTTGCAAAGGTTAGTGGACAAGTTTGGGAGAGTGTGTAAAGGTAGAAAGTTGAAAGTGAACATAGATAAGAGTAAGGTGATGAGGGTATCAAACGATTTAAATAAAGAAAAATTGGATATCACATTGGAGAGAGGGATTATGGAAGAAGTAAATGTTTTCAGATATTTGGGAGTTGACTTGTCAGCTGATGGGTTTATGAAGGATGAGGTTAACCATAGAATTGATGAAGGAAAAAAGATGAGTGGTGCATTGAGGTATCTGTGGAGACAAAAAACGTTATCCATGGAGGCAAAGAAGGGAATGTATGAAAGTATAGTGGTACCAACACTCTTATATGGGTGTGAAGCATGGGTTGCAAATGCTGCAGCGAGGAGGAGGCTGGAGGCAGTGGAGATGTCCTGTCTAAGGGCAATGTGTGGTGTAAATATTATGCAGAAAATTCGGAATGTGGAAATTAGGAGAAGGTGTAGAGTTATTATTATATTTTTTTTTTTTTTTTAACACATCGGCCGATTCCCACCAAGGCAGGGTGGCCCGAAAAAGAAAAACTTTCATCATCATTCACTCCATCACTGTCTTGCCAGAAGGGTGCTTTACACTACAGTTATAAAACTGCAACATTTACACCCCTCCTTCAGAGTTACTAAAAGTATTTGTCAGAGGGCTGAAGAGGGGTTGTTGAGGTGGTTTGGTCATTTAGAGAGAATGGATCAAAGTAGAATGACTTGGAGAGCGTATAAATCTGTAGGGGAAGGAAGGCGGGGTAGGGGTCGTCCTAGAAAAGGTTGGAGGGAGGGGGTAAAGGAGGTTTTGTGGGCGAGGGGCTTGGACTTCCAGCAAGCATGTGTGAGCGTGTTAGATAGGAGTGAATGGACCTGACGATCTGTTGGAGTGTGAGCAGGGTAACATTTTGTGAAGGGATTCAGGGAAACCAGTTAATTGATTTAGTTGGACTTGAGTCCTGGAAATGGGAAGTACAATGCCTGCACTTTAAAGAAGGGGTCTGGGATAGTGACAGCTGGGAGGGACTATTCTCAGCTGTCGTATCTGAGCGCCTCTGCAAAGACGGTGATTATGTATGAGTGTGGTGAAAGTGTTGAATGATGATGAAAGTATTTTCTTTTTGGGGGTTTTCTTTCTTTTTGGGTCACCCTGCCTCGGTGGGAGACGGCCGACTTGTTGAAGAAAAAAAAAAAGAAAGATCCATGTCTATGTAGGTTGTTATTATAAATCCTACCCTGTGTCTTGTCGGACGCAGTCAAAGGGTTAATGCATTACGTATATGAATACAGTGGTCCCTCGGTTTTCGTGCATCTCCTAACTCGAACATTTATGTAAGTGTATTTTCGTAAGTGCTGTTGCAAGTGTATTTTTGGGGGTCTGAAATAGACTAAACTACGTGACATTATTTCTTAAGGAAGTAAATTCGTTCGGTAATTGCACTTGAGCAGCATTCTGGAATGAATTTTCGGCGAAAACCGAGGGACCACTGTAGTTCATATATTCCCTAAGAGTTCTTCATTAAGCTTCATTGTATTGTATTAAATTAAATTTATATAGGTGGTATTGATGCACCGTTTGCATGATGGTAAAAGTGTCTGTTTTTTTTGAGTCTACCTTAGTGGGAGACAGCTAATGTGTTAAAAGAAATATTTATATATTTCAATATACAGATCTTTTTGTTACTGTATATCTATTAAGCATATATATATTCAGTATAGAAGAGGAGGAAGATCCATTTCTGTGTAATTATTAAATATTAATATATTTTTTTCTTAACGCAGTATGTATTTTTGTGAATACGTAGTTCAGATATATGTTCCTTAAAAATTTCCAGAAAACCTAATGATACTGTGCTAAGTACCATTAATTTCAATACTCTTCATAGAATACGTGTATTAAAAATTCACCAGGATTTTGAATTCAGAAGAGAAGCTAAAAATAATTCAAGTGCCACTTTTTTTATGCAGATTCTTTGAATGTGAATTCGCTGACAAGTGATGATAAACACAGGGTACACGATGAAGGGATTCAGGGAAACTAGTTAGCTGGGTTTTAGTCCTGGAGGTAGGAAGTACAGTGTCTGTACTCTGAAAAGTGGGGTGAGGATGTTCCAGTTTGGAGGGTCATTCGAAATGTGATGTTTGCACACTTCTGGCAAGCGGGGCCCTCCTGTACTGAAAAATTTTTGTTTGCTTTCAGATTGGGCCTAGTACCTGTGACAGAGTCCAGTGTGATTGTAGCTGTTAGTTCAGAACATCGACGAGAGTCTTTGAATGCTGTGTCCTTCCTTATAGACAGCCTGAAAGCCAATATTCCCATCTGGAAGAAAGAAGTTTATAATGATGGCAGTGGTGACTGGAAACAGAATAAAGAGTGCATATGGGTAAAGAAGGAAGATGGCACAAGCAACGACATCAAAGCGAATGAAGTCATCAATAACAACAAAAGCACGTAATGTTGGATTTTGTATGTTTTCAGTATAGCAGCACTGCTCTTCTGTTGACCTGATTAGTGAGAATGTTTTAACACTGCTGTTTATTAAGTTGTTTTGTGTATTAATGTTCTTTGTGTATATATCTTTAGAAAGATATACATTGCCTGTTTTCCACATAGTTTGCATGTGCTGAACAGTTAAAGACATGCATATCAGTCTATGTCCAGTGGAAATTTGGGCCATAAACATGGTTATTGACTAATTTTCAATTTATTATTTTTTACACAAATAACCCACATGTAGGAGAGAGCTTATGACAACATTTCGGTCTGACTAGGACCATTTACAAAGTCATATGTTGTGTGACTTTGTAAATGGTCCAAGTTGGACCGAAATGTCGTAATAAGCTTCTCTCTCCTATGTGCGGGTTATTTGTCTATTGTTCCAGTCACAGTATTGTGCCTGTTTTTCTTTATTTTTTTACTTCAATGCCATTTCTCAAATTCTTACTTTTATAAGTACTGCAATTGTACATATTGTATATACTACTTTAGTTAGGACTTGAAAGGCATATAGCAGACCTGAGAGAATTAATATACAGGTGTATATATTTTTTTTAACTTGAGTACTGTACAGTACAAGAAAATGGCACAAGTAGAGGTCACAAATATATACCAAGATATCAGCTACATTGATATCACTAAAGTTACACTTTCATCTCTCTTAAAACATCTGTATGTCTGCATCTTATAAGCAGAGTTGAGCTTATTGTCAAGAAACTCTTCATTCTTAAAGAGCACAGATGTTGCGCTCTAACTCTTATCTTTCTCCATTCTTGATTTGTTGAGGATTTAGAAGTTTTCAAAACTGGTGACATGCACTGCAATTTCAAGCTTGGGGAAGTGTATTGAACTTGTATTTTTAAATGTTGAAATTAATTAAGCATAAAGCTTACTCCAGTAATTTCATGATTACTATTTTGAAGGTTTGAAACTACATAAAACAATTGTGTAGTCAAATGTCTAGTATTACAGCCCTGGGTCTGACACATGCTGAACTGTCGACTTTACAAGAGCGCAGCTGTGATTTATTTGGCAGCACCTGATCTTGAACTGAGCAGCTCGTATATTTTTTTTTTATGCATGATGATACTCAGATTGAAAAAACCATCATTGAATCTTGATGTACAAACTTGCATGTATAGTATGGTATTTTTATCTGCTTCCTCTTTCACTTATGCCTCATTGAGTGTGGAAGTGAAATACCAGGTGGATTTTCAACATAGAGAAACATTGGCTATGTTGTATGATGTCAAGATGTGCATGGGTCCTCCATGCACAACATTTTGAACTCATGATCACATAAGATACTGAAGTATACTAGAACCATCTAATGTGAGCATTAACTCCTTCCTTCCACCTTTCTCTACCTCTCTCTCTACCCCTGTCTATTTCTGTCTTTCGAAATATTTTTGCTGTCTTCACTTCACTTAGTGCTAGATTTTGGGACTGCCTTATATGGAACATTGAATTGGAGATGCTTGAATATATTCCTGCTGTACTTTATTTCTTGAAACAACTTAAAAATTGTGGCAGCTGGTATGGTATATTATAGTTAGAATAAATCTTTTAATAGAGTGCATTGTTAAGTCTGTTGTAATTTTATAAAATGTTCAGCAGTATTTAGTTTATTAGCAAAAATGCATCCACAATAACTGATAAACAAAAAAATTGAACTTTTATTGGCTTAATTAAAGTGGAGTGTGCTAGTCTGTGATACCTCTGCCTGTTCTTTTGATAGAATAATTAATAAATATTTTCCTTAATTGTTAATACATACAGGCATACCTCACTAATCGACGCTTCGCTTAAGAGCTCTTTGCTAATATGACACTTTTCAATTATATATATTTTTTTCCATCAAACCGGCCATATACAGTGGACCCCCGAGTTTCGTAAAAACTTCACTCCTGAAGTCTGCTCAAGTGCCATTACCGAACGAATTTACTCCCTTAAGAAAAAATGTCACGTAGGTTAGTCTATTTCAGACCCCCAAAAATACTTTTCCACAAGCACTTAAAATATTATACTTACATAAATGTACGTTTTCCCGGGGTTTACGAAACTCGGGGTCCACTGTACAGTGGAACCTCAGCACTCGAACTTAATTGGTTCCAGAAGGCTGTTCGAGTGCCGATCTGTTCGAATACAGAACAAATTTTTCCCAATCAATTTTATTTTTGGTTGGCTGTTATCACTAACCCTCTTAGGCCCCATGGTGACTTATTTATACAAATAATATAAAAACACCAAAAATACTAAGAAACACAAAATAGTTTACAGCGAAGTTTTGGCAGGTCATGTTTGTTTGGTTGAGTGCCGAGCAAACAGTTGACTACCGAGCAATTTGTTTACCGAACAAAGCGTTCGAATACTGAATTGTTGAGTACAGAGCTGTCTGAGTACCGAGGTTCCACTGTATATACTGTATTTTAACACACAAGGCAGAGGGACCCGAAAAGAAGTAATGAAAGTGTTTCTTCTTTTACATTTAGTAGTTTATACAGGAGAAAGGGTTAGTAGCCTCTTGCTCACTTCAATTATAGCATTCATGTTTATTATTTTTGGCGGTGATGCGCACATCAGGTTACCTGGAGTTTACCTGGAGAGAATTCCAGGGGTCAATGCCCCTGCGGTCCGGTCTGTGACCAGGCCTCATGTTGGACCAGAGCCTGATCAACCAGGCTGTTACTGCTGGCCGCACGCAGTCCAACGTACCAACCACAGCCTGGCTGGTCAGGTACCGACTTTAGGTGCCTGTTCAGTACCTGCTTGAAGACAGCCAGGGGTTTGTTGGTAATCCCCTGATGTATGCTGGGAGGCAGTTGAACAATCTTGGGCCCCTGACACTTATTGTGTTGTCCCTCAACGTGCTTTTCATTGGGGGGTGTTACATCGCCTTCCGAGTCTTTGCTTTCGTAGGGAGTGATTCTCGTGTGCAAGTTTGGTACTAATCCCTCGAGAATTTTCCACGTGTATATAATAATGTATCTCTCCTGCCTGCGTTCTAGAGAGTACAGGTTTAGGAACTTCAAGGGTTCCCAGTAATTGAGGTGGTTTATCGCAGTTATGCGTGCCGTGAAGGTTCTCTGCACATTTTCTAGGTCAGCAATTTCACCCGCCTTGAAAGGTGCAGTTAGTGTGCAACAGTATTCCAGCCTATAGAACAAGCGATCTGTAAAGTGTCAACATGGGCTTGGTATCCCTGGTTGTGAAGGTTCTCATTATCCATCCTGTCATTTTTCTAGCAGATGCAATTGCTACGGTGTTATGGTCCTTGAAGGTGAGATCCTCTGACATGATCACTCCCAGGTCTTTGACATACGTTTTTCGCTCTATTGTGTGGTTGGAATTAGTTTTGTACTCCGGTGAGATTTTAATTTCTTCACGTTTTCCGTATCTGAGTACAGTGGTACCTCGACTTACGATGCTATCATCTTACGTTATATTCGATAACCGATATTTATAACGTAAGAAATTTGAATGCGACTTACGTTGTTTGATTCGTCTACCAACATTCGTACCGGACGTGTCCGCTTGGCGCCCAGCTGAGCGCGCACTCCAGGGAGCGTCAGTGCTATTGTTTACAAGCGAGAGCGACCACCCACCCACACCCACGCATTCATACCAGTATATTGTCATTATTCTACTGTTTTTAGTGCTTGCAACTGCTAAATAAGCTACCATGGGTCCAAGGAAAGATCCTAGTGCTAAGCCTGTGGCAAAGAGGAACAGAAATATATGTACGATAGAACTGAAGAAGGAGATAATAGAAAAATATGAAAGTGGAGTGCGTATCAGTGAGCTGGCCAGGCTGTATGGTAAACCCTTTTCTACCATCGCTACCATTGTGGATAAGAAAAATTCAAGTAAAATCAAGGAAGCTGTTGTTGCAAAGGTTCATGTGTGATCACAAACACAGACCACAAGTGCTGGAAAATGTGGAAAGGTTGTTGTTGGTGTGGATCAACGAGAAACAGTTAGCAGGAGATACTGTTTCGGAGGCAATAATATGTGAAAAAGCAAGGCAGTTGCATGATGATCTCCTTAAGAAAATGCCTGCAACGAGTGATGAAGTGAGCGAATTTAAACCAGCAGAGGCTGGTTTCAAAAATTTAAGAAGCGTACTGGCATACATAGTGTTGTGAGGCATGGTGAGGCAGCCAGTTGTGACAAAGTGCGGCTGAAAAATATGTGCCTGAATTCCAGGAGTACCTAGAGGCTGAACAATTCCTCCCCCAACAAGTGTTTAATTGTGATGAAACAGGCCTGTTTTGGAAGAAAATGCCCAACAGGACCTACATTACTCAGGAGGAAAAGGCACAGCCAGGACATAAGCCTGTGAAAGACAGGCTAACTTTGATGCTTTGTGCCAATGCCAGTGGTGATTGCAAAGTGAAGCCTTTACTATATCTTTTGAAAATCCCGAGTGTTTGGCAGATGCGGTGTCAGCAAGTCTAACTTGTGTGTGATGTGGAGTCTAACAAAAGGCATAGGTCACAAAGGACATTTTCTTAGATTGGTTCAATGGCGTGTTTGGCCCCAGTGTGAAGAAATATCTATTGGACAATAATTTGCCACTTAAGTACCTCCTGATAATGGACAATGCTCCTTGTCATCCTCCAAACTTGGTAGAGAAATTGTGGAGGAGTTTAAATTCATCAAAGTGAAGTTCTTGCCCCCTAATACCACTCCTCTCCTCCAGCCCATGGACCAGCAGGTCATTTCCAACTTTAAAAAACTCTATACCAAAGCAATGTTTCAAAAGTGCTTTGATGTGACCACAGACATGAACATAACCCTAAGAGAATTTTGGAAAAAACATTTCCATATGCTGCATTGTGTACACCTTATAGGTAAGGCTTGGGAGGAGTGACTACCAGGACTTTGAACTCTGCCTGGAGAAAATTGTGGCCAGACTGTGTCCTAGAGAGGGATTTTGAAGGTTTTGGGGCTGAGCCTCAGAACCCTGAGCATGAGCCTGAGCCTGTTGTGGAAGAAATTGTGGAATTGGGCAAGTCTTTGGGGTTAGAGGTGAGTGGTGAGGATGTGGAACAGTTGGTGGAGGAGCACAAGGAAGAGCTAACCACTGAAGATCTGCAAGAGCTTCAACAGCAACTGGAACAAGAGACCAGTGGTCAGGACAATGGTTCAGAGGAGGAGGAGGAGGTGGAACAAAAATGGAAGAATGTGCCTTCTTCAAGGATTAGGAGATCTGTGCCAAATGGAGTGATATGCAAGCATTTATGGATGAATATCACCCTAACCATGCTGTTGCAGGCCGTGCTGGCAACCTGTACAATGACACAGTGGTGTGTCATTTCAGGGATGTGTTAAAGAATCGCCAGACACAGAGCTCCCTGGACAAATTTGTTGTTAGAAAGAGGTCCAGTGACTCTCAAGCTGGTCCTAGTGGCATTCAAAGAAAAGGAAGTAACCCCAAAAAAGAACTTACCACCTGCAGTGTTAATGGAAGGGATTTCCTTTCCCAAACACTAGCATACTACTCCACCTTCTCCCTCCTCCCGTCCTCCACACATCAACAACTCTTCAATAAATGTAAGTGACATGTTATTGTTCAATATTGGCATGCTTATTTAGATTTTTTTTTTTTTCAACAAGTCGGCCGTCTCCCACCGAGGCAGGGTGACCCAAAAGAAAGAAAATCCCCAAAAGAAAAAACTTTCATCATCATTCAACACTTTCACCACACTCATACATAATCACTGTCTTTGCAGAGGAGCTCAGATACGACAGCTGAGAAAAGTCCCTCCCAGCTGTCACTATCTCAGACCCCTCCTTTAAAGTGCAGGCATTGTACTTCCCATTTCCAGGACTCAAGTCCAACTAAATCAATTAACTGGTTTCCTGAATCCCTTCACACAATGTTACCCTGCTCACACTCCAACAGATCGTCATGTCCCAAAACCATTCGTCTCCATTCACTCCTATCTAACACGCTCACACATGCTTGCTGGAAGTCCAAGCCCTCGCCCACAAAACCTCCTTTACCCCTTCCCTCCAACCTTTTCTAGGACGACCCCTACCCCGCCTTCCTTCCCCTACAGATTTATACGCTCTCCAAGTCATTCTACTTTGATCCATTCTCTCTAAATGACCAAACCACCTCAACAACCCCTCTTCAGCCCTGTGACAAATACTTTTAGTAACTCCACACCTTCTCCTAATTTCCACATTCCGAATTTTCTGCATAATATTTACACCACACATTGCCCTTAGACAGGACATCTCCACTGCCTCCAGCCTCCTCCTCGCTGCAGCATTTGCAACCCATGCTTCACACCCATATAAGAGTGTTGGTACCACTATACTTTCGTACATTCCCTTCTTTGCCTCCATGGATAACGTTTTTTGTCTCCACAGATACCTCAATGCACTACTCACCTTTTTTCCTTCATCAATTCTATGGTTAACCTCATCCTTCATAAACCCATCCGCTGACACATCAACTCCCAAATATCTGAAAACATTTACTTCTTCCATAATCCCTCTCTCCAATGTGATATCCAATTTTTCTTTATTTAAATCGTTTGATACCCTCATCACCTTACTCTTATCTATGTTCACTTTTAACTTTCTACCTTTACACACTCTCCCAAACTCGTCCACTAACCTTTGCAACTTTTCTTTAGAATCTCCCATAAGCACAGTATCATCAGCAAAAAGTAACTGTGTCAACTCCCATTTTGCATTTAATTCTCCATAATTTAATCCCACCCCTCTCCCCAACACCCTAGCATTTACTTCTTTTACAACCCCATCTATAAATATATTAAACAACCATGGTGACATTACACAACCCTGTCTAAGACCTACTTTTACCGGAAGTAATCTCCTCTCTCCTACACACCCTAACCTGAGCCTCACTATCCTCATAAAAACTCTTTACAGCCTTCAGTAACTTACTACCTATTCCATACACTTGCAACATTTGCCACATTGCTCCCTATCCACTCTATCATATGCCTTTTCTAAATCCATAAATGCAATAAAACTTCTCTACCTTTATCTAAATACTGTTCACATATATGCTTCACTGTAAACACTTGATCTACACATCCCCTACCCACTCTAAAGCCTCCTTGCTCTAATTCTTTCAATAATAACCCTGCTATACACTTTACCTGGTATACTCAGTAAACTTATTCCCCTATAATTTTTACACTCTTTTATCCCCCTTCCCTTTATATAAAGGAACTATACA
>WNWK01023896.1:0-30460 GCA_009830355.1 Cherax destructor | reverse complement strand
AAATATTCTATAAAAATATTGATTTTTATAGATTTTTAATGGGATTTTTTAAAAATATGTAAATAATTTAAAAATATTCAAAATGCTATAAAACTATATTTTATTGCATTTTTGACGATTCAAGGCATTTTCACGGATTTTCTGAAAATATTTTTTAGATAAAATATACCTATGAGTAAGCTTCCTAAAAGAAAATCATAAAATTTTGCTTACTTTTCCCATAAATTTCAATTGCGTAGAAATTCTTTTAAAAGTGTGAAAATCTAAGTATTTTAGCTAAAAAATGAGTTTTGTCAGACAACTCAAAACGCTGTAAAACATCGAAATATGCCATAAAATGCGATTTTAGCACATTTTCTGTGCTTTTTAATGTTTCATGTATTTTTGAAAATAATATGAAATATTCTATAAAAATATTGATTTTTATAGATTTTTAATGGGATTTTTAAAAATATGTAAATAATTAAAATATTCAAAATGCTATAAAACTTGATTTTATTGCATTTTTGACGATTCAAGGCATTTTCAACGATATTCGAAATCTTATTTTTAGATAAAATATTTCTATAAGTAAGCTTCCTAAAAGAAAATCATAAAATTTTGCTTACTTTTCCTATAAATTTCAATTGCAGTAGAAATTCTATTTAAAAGTGTGAAAATCTAAGTATTTTAGCTAAAAAATGAGTTTTGTCAGACAAGCATCAAACCACTATAAAATATCTAAATATGCCATAAAATGCGATTTTAGCACATTTTTCTGTGCTTTTTAATGTTTCATGTATTTTTCGAAAATAATATGAAATATTCTATAAAAAAATTGATTTTTATAGATTTTTAATGGGATTTTTTAAAAATATGTAAATAATTTATATATATTCAAAAATGCTATAAAACTATATTTTATTGCATTTTTTGACGCTTCAAGGCATTTTAACGGATTTTCTGAAAAACTATTTTTTTAGATAAAATATACCTATGAGTAAGCTTCCTAAAAGAAAATCATAAAATTTTGCGTACTTTTCCCATAAATTTCAATTGCAGTAGAAATTCTATTTAAAAATGTGAAAATGTAAGTATTTTAACTAAAAATGAGTTTTGCCAGAAAATCACTCAAACCGTCTAAAACGTCGAAATATGCAATACAATACGATTTTAGCACATTTTTCTGAGCTTTTAATGTTTATGTATTTTCGAAAATAATATGAAATATTCTATAAAAATATTAATTTTTATAGATTTTTAATGGATTTTTTAAAAATATGTAAATAATTTATAAATATTAAAAAATGCTATAAAACTATATTTTATTGCATTTTTGGCTCCCAAGGCATTTTCACGGATTTTCTGAAAAACTATTTTTTTAGATAAAATATACCTATGAGTAAGCTTCCTAAAAGAAAATCATAAAATTTGGCTTACTTTTCCCATAAATTTCAATTGCAGTAGAAATTTTATTTAAAGTTGTGAAAATCTAAGTATTTTAGCTGAAAAATGAGTTTTGCCAGAAAAGCACTCAAACCGCTCTAAAACGTCGGAATATGCAATAAAATACGATTTTAGCACATTTTTCTGAGCTTTTTAATGTTTCATGTATTTTTCGAAAATAATATGAAATATTCTATAAAAATATTGATTTTTATAGATTTTTAATGGGATTTTTTAAAAATATGTAAATAATTAATAAATATTCAAAAATGCTATAAAACTTGATGTTATTGCATTTTTTGACGATTTTAAGGCATTTTCAAGGATTTTCTAAAAAACTATTTTTTTTAGATTAAATATACCTGTGAGTAAGCTTCCTAAAAGAAAATCATAAAATTTTGCTTACTTTTCCCATAAATTTCAATTGCAGTAGAAATTCTATTTAAAAGTGGGAAAATGTAAGTATTTTAACTAAAAAATGAGTTTTGCCAGAAAAGCACTCAAACCGCTCTAAAACGTCGAAATATGCAATACAATACGATTTTAGCACATTTTTCTGAGCTTTTTAATGTTCCATGTATTTTTCGAAAATAATATGAAATATTCTATAAAAATATTGATTTTTATAGATTTTTAATGGGATTTTTTAAAAATATGTAAATAATTAATAAATATTCAAAATGCTATAAAACGATATTTTATTGCATTTTTTTGACGATTCAAGGCATTTTCACGGATTTTCTGAAAAACTATTTTTTTAGATAAAATATACCTATGAGTAAGCTTTCTAAAAGAAAATCATAAAATTTTGCTTACTTTTCCCATAATATTCAATTGCAGTAGAAATTCTATTTAAAAGTGTGAAAATCTAAGTATTTTAACTAAAAAATGAGTTTTGTCAGAGAAGCATCAAGCTGCTCTAAAACGTCGAAATATGCAATAAAATGCGATTTTAGCACATTTTTCTGAGCTTTTTAATGTTTCATGTATTTTTCGAAAATAATATGAAATATTCTATAAAAATATTGATTTTTATAGATTTATAATGGGATTTTTTAAAAATATGTAAATAATTAATAAATA
Organism: Cherax destructor; assembly: GCA_009830355.1. Taxonomy (NCBI): domain Eukaryota; kingdom Metazoa; phylum Arthropoda; class Malacostraca; order Decapoda; family Parastacidae; genus Cherax; species Cherax destructor. The sequence continues at coordinate 27,952 of WNWK01023896.1, read as the reverse complement.
TTCAAAAATGCTATAAAACTTTATTTTATTGCATTTTTTGACGATTTAAGGCATTTTCAAGGATTTTCTGAAAAACTATTTTTTTAGATAAAATATTTCTATAAGTAAGCTTCCTAAAAGAAAATCATAAAATTTTGCTTACTTTTCCCATAAATTTCAATTGCAGTAGAAATTCTATTTAAAAGTGTGAAAATCTAAGTATTTTAGCTGAAAAATGAGTTTTGCCAGGAAAGCACTCAAACCGCTCTAAAACGTCGAAATATGCAATAAAACACGATTTTAGCACATTTTTCTGAGCTTTTTAATGTTTCATGTATTTTTCGAAAATAATATGAAATATTCTATAAAAATATTGATTTTTATAGATTTTTAATTGGATTTTTTAAAAATATGTAAATAATTAATAAATATTCAAAAATGCTATAAAACTTGATTTTATTGCATTTTTGACGATTTAAGGCATTTTCAAGGATTTTGTGAAAAACCATTTTTTAGATAAAATATACCTATGAGTAAGCTTCCTAAAAGAAAATCATAAAATTTTGCTTACTTTTCCCATAAATTTCAATTGCAGTAGAAATTCTATTTAAAAGTGTGAAAATGTAAGTATTTTAGCTAAAAAATGAGTTTTGTCAGAAAAGCATCAAACTGTCGAAACGTCGAAATATGCCATAAAATGCGATTTTAGCACATTTTTCTCAGCTTTTTATTGTTTCATGTATTTTTCGAAAATAATATGAAATATTCTATAAAAATATTGATTTTTATAGATTTTTAATGGGATTTTTTAAAAATATTTAAATAATTTATATATATTCAAAAATTCTATAAAACATTTTCACGGATTTTCTGAAAAACTATTTTTTTAGATAAAATATACCTATGAGTAAGCTTCCTAAAAGAAAATCATAAAATTTGGCTTACTTTTCCCATAAATTTCAATTGCAGTAGAAATTCTATTTAAAATTGTGAAAATCTAAGTATTTTAGCTGAAAAATGAGTTTTGCCAGGAAAGCACTCAAACCGCTCTAAAGGGGCCACCTGATGATTTGAACTCGATTTTTTATTTGTTACCGATTGCGCTCATTTTTGGTGTACTATTAGCAGCTTATATGAGCTATGTTTTAGTGTAAGTCTCAATAAAATCGGCCGAAAAATAAATGAACTACGCAAGATTTACTGAAAATTCTAAAAATTCCCTTAATGGGAATTTCAAGCCTAAGTGGTATGTGGGAGAACGGTGTTTACATTTTCTGTGGATAGAACACTTCTACGTCCATCGTGTAGCATGTTCCAATTCTGTAATAAAGCTTATATTCATTCTAAAAAAATACAGTTTGTAGGTTTCTTGACATTTAGCAAAATATCGGACTTTATTCCCAAACAAATCTGAAAATATTTGGGATACTTCAAAAATGTACATGCTATCTTGTAAAGCAATCATTCTTCTATGTTTGTTGTGGAAATAACGTCAATTCTGTCATACATAATGACTCAATTTTGCTAAATAGGTAAATAACTTACTTCCGAGATAATGGCCGAGGCGCGCAGCCCAAGTACTTGGAAAAAAAAAAAAATCCGAAAAACGGTTGTTTTCCACTTTTTCATCATTTACGAGTGTCTACTACAGTTTACCATCACTAGATCCGTTTTCTTTCATAATAGCGATGAGGAAATGCAAAAATGCCCTTATGGTCGGTGGCGACCCTTCCACTACCTGGCCATAGACCGTCATATTATGCCACATAATATTTATTCTGGTGTGTTTTCATGTTTTTATGCTATTAATATGTCGCCTTATGTTATAATAGATCAATTGTAGCAAGTAAATAAACATTATTATTGATATTAGCGTAAGAAAAGAACAATTTGTTGGCTGTGTGTCTTGGCCGCTACATCGTAATTTATGGCCTGTCAGCACTTCTTATCTGAGAAGGGACGAAGGCTCTGATTGGTTCTAAGGCCATATTAGCCGCCCACTCTCCTATGATATCAAATGGTGAATTTTATTATATTAGACATAAAAATATAAGAAATTGATAGAAAATTAACAAAAAACAAAATTTTTTTTTTTTTTCCGAGTCAGCGTGCATGCCATGACAGACGCCGACACATACCTGTTACAAATTACTATAATTCATTGTAGAAACATCAGTATAATGATGAGACTTATACGAGGTGATGCCAGAAAGATGAGCTATTTTTTGTAAGAAAAATTCAATTTCGTATTTTTCGATTTTTTTTCTCAGCGCGACAGACTGTCAGAGGCGATTTTAGCACATTTTCTGAGTTTTTATTGTTTCATGTATTTTTCGAAAATAATATGAAATATTCTATAAAAATATTGATTTTTTTAGATTTTTAATGGGATTTTTAAAAATATGTAAATAAAATATATATATTCAAAAATTCTATAAATTGTTATTATATTGCATTTTTGATGATTCAAGGCATTTCAAGATTTTGTGAAAACCATTTTTAGATAAAATATACCTATGAGTAAGCTTCCTAAAAGAAAATCATAAAATTTTGCTTACTTTTCCCATAAATTTCAATTGCAGTAGAAATTCTATTTAAAAGTGTGAAAATGTAAGTATTTTAGCTAAAAAATGAGTTTTGTCAGAAAAGCATCAAACTGCTCTGAAACGTCGAAATATGCCATAAAATGCGATTTTAGCACATTTTTCTCAGCTTTTTATTGTTTCATGTATTTTTCGAAAATAATATGAAATATTCTATAAAAATATTGATTTTTATAGATTTTTAATGGGATTTTTTAAAAATATTTAAATAATTTATATATATTCAAAAATTCTATAAAACGTTATTATATTGCATTTTTTGATGATTCAAGGCATTTTCACGGATTTTCTGAAAAACTATTTTTTTAGATAAAATATACTTATGAGTAAGCTTCCTAAAAGAAAATCATAAAATTTGGCTTACTTTTCCCATAAATTTCAATTGCAGTAGAAATTCTATTTAAAATTGTGAAAATCTAAGTATTTTAGCTGAAAAATGAGTTTTGCCAGGAAAGCATCAAACCGCTCTAAAGGGCCACCTGATGATTTGAACTCGATTTTTTATTTGTTACCGATTGCGCTCATTTTGGTGTACTATTAGCAGCTTATATGAGCTATGTTTTAGTGTAAGTCTCAATAAAATCGGCGAAAAATAAATGAACCACGCAAGATTTACTGAAAATTCTAAAAATTCCCCTTAATGGGAATTTCAAGCCTAAGTGGTATGTGGGAGAACGGTGTTTACATTTTCTGTGGATAGAACACTTCTACGTCCATCGTGTAGCATGTTCCAATTCTGTAATAAAGCTTATATTCATTCTAAAAAAAATACAGTTTGTAGGTTTCTTGACATTTAGCAAAATATCGGACTTTTATTCCCAAACAAATCTGAAAATATTTGGGATACTTCAAAAATGTACATGCTATCTTGTAAAGCAATCATTCTTCTATGTTTGTTGTGGAAATAACGTCAATTCTGTCATACATAATGACTCAATTTTGCTAAATAGGTAAATAACTTACTTCCGAGATAATGGCCGAAGCGCGCGGCAGCCCAAGTACTTGGAAAAAAAAAAAAAAAAAAATCCCGAAAAAACGGTTGTTTTTTCCACTTTTTTCATCATTTACGAGTGTCTACTACAGTTTACCATCACTAGATCCGTTTTCTTTCATAATAGCGATGAGGAAATGCAAAATGCCCACTTATGGTCGGTGGCGACCCTTCCACTACCTGGCCATAGACCGTCATATTATGCCACATAATATTTATTCTGGTGTGTTTTTCATGTTTTTATGCTATTAATATGTCGCCTTATGTTATAATAGATCAATTGTAGCAAGTAAATAAACATTATTATTGATATTAGCGTAAGAAAAGAACAATTTGTTGGCTGTGTGTCTTGGCCGCTACATCGTAATTTATGGCCTGTCAGCACTTCTTATCTGAGAAGGGACGAGAAGGCTCCTGATTGGTTCTAAGGCCATATTAGCCCCGCCCACTCTCCTATGATATCAAATGGTGAATTTTTATTATATTAGACATAAAAATATAAGAAATTGATAGAAAATTAACAAAAAACAAAATTTTTTTTTTTTTTTTGCCGAGTCAGCGTGCATGCCATGACAGACGCCGACACCATACCTGTTACAAATTACTATAATTCATTGTAGAAACATCGTATAATGATGAGACTTATACGAGGGTGATGCCAGAAAGATGAGCTATTTTTGGTAAGAAAAATTCAATTTTCGTATTTTTCGATTTTTTTCTCACGCGCACAGACTGTCAGAGGCGATTTTAGCACATTTTTCGAGTTTTTATTGTTTCATGTATTTTTCGAAAATAATATGAAATATTCTATAAAAATATTGATTTTTATAGATTTTTAATGGGATTTTTAAAAATATGTAAATAAAATATATATATTCAAAATTCTATAAATTGTTATTATATTGCATTTTTGATGATTCAAGGCATTTTCACGGATTTTCTGAAAACTATTTTTAGATAAAATATACCTATGAGTAAGCTTCCTAAAAGAAAATCATAAAATTTGGCTTACTTTTCCCATAAATTTCAATTGCAGTAGAAATTCTATTTAAAATTGTGAAAATCTAAGTACTTTAGCTGAAAATGAGTTTTGGTAGAAAACACTCAAACCACTCTAAAACGTCGAAATATGCAATAAAATACGATTTTAGCACATTTTTCTGAGCTTTTTAATGTTTCATGTATTTTCGAAAATAATATGAAATATTCTATAAAAATATTGATTTTTATAGATTTTTAATGGGATTTTTAAAAATATGTAAATAATTTAAAAAATTTCAAAAATGCTATAAAACTATATTTTATTGCATTTTTTGACGATTCAAGGCATTTTCACGGATTTTCTGAAAAACTATTTTTTTAGATAAAATATACCTATGAGTAAGCTTTCTAAAAGAAAATCATAAAATTTTGCTTACTTTTAACATAATATTCAATTGCAGTAGAAATTCTATTTAAAAGTGTGAAAATCTAAGTATTTTAACTAAAAAATGAGTTTTGTCAGAGAAGCATCAAGCTGCTCTAAAACGTCGAAATATGCAATAAAATGCGATTTTAGCACATTTTTCTGAGCTTTTTAATGTTTCATGTATTTTTTGAAAATAATATGAAATATTCTATAAAAATATTGATTTTTATAGATTTATAATGGGATTTTTTAAAAATATGTAAATAATTAATAAATATTCAAAAATGCTATAAAACTTGATTTTATTGCATTTTTGACGATTAAGGCATTTTCAAGGATTTTTGAAAAACCATTTTTTAGATAAAATATACCTATGAGTAAGCTTCCTAAAAGAAAATCATAAAATTTTGCTTACTTTTCCCATAAATTTCAATTGCGTAGAAATTCTATTTAAAAGTGTGAAAATGTAAGTATTTTAGCTAAAAATGAGTTTTGTCGAAAAGCATCAAACTGCTCAAACGTCGAAATATGCCATAAAATGCGATTTTAGCACATTTTTCTCAGCTTTTTATTGTTTCATGTATTTTTCGAAAATAATATGAAATATTCTATAAAAATATTGATTTTTATAGATTTTTAATGGGATTTTTTAAAAATATTTAAATAATTTATATATATTCAAAAATTCTATAAAACGTTATTATATTGCATTTTTTGATGATTCAAGGCATTTTCACGGATTTTCTGAAAAACTATTTTTTTAGATAATATATACCTATGAGTAAGCTTCCTAAAAGAAAATCATAAATTTGGCTTACTTTTCCCATAAATTTCAATTGCAGTAGAAATTCTATTTAAAATTGTGAAAATCTAAGTATTTTAGCTGAAAAATGAGTTTTGCCAGGAAAGCACTCAAACCGCTCTAAAGGGGCCACCTGATGATTTGAACTCGATTTTTTTATTTGTTACCGATTGCGCTCATTTTTGGTGTACTATTAGCAGCTTATATGAGCTATGTTTTAGTGTAAGTCTCAATAAAATCGGCCGAAAAATAAATGAACCACGCAAGATTTACTGAAAATTCCTAAAAATTCCCTTAATGGGAATTTCAAGCCTAAGTGGTATGTGGGAGAACGGTGTTTACATTTTCTGTGGATAGAACACTTCTACGTCCATCGTGTAGCATGTTCCAATTCTGTAATAAAGCTTATATTCATTCTAAAAAAAATACAGTTTGTAGGTTTCTTGACATTTAGCAAAATATCGGACTTTTATTCCCAAACAAATCTGAAAATATTTGGGATACTTCAAAATGTACATGCTATCTTGTAAAGCAATCATTCTTCTATGTTTGTTGTGGAAATAACGTCAATTCTGTCATACATAATGACTCAATTTTGCTAAATAGGTAAATAACTTACTTCCGAGATAATGGCGAGCAGCGGCAGCCAAGTACTTGGAAAAAAAAAAAATCCGAAAAACGGTTGTTTTCCACTTTTTCATCATTTACGAGTGTCTACTACAGTTTACCATCACTAGATCCGTTTTCTTTCATAATAGCGATGAGGAAATGCAAAATGCCCCTTATGGTCGGTGGCGACCCTTCCACTACCTGCCTAGACCGTCATATTATGCCACATAATATTTATTCTGGTGTGTTTTCATGTTTTTATGCTATTAATATGTCGCCTTATGTTATAATAGATCAATTGTAGCAAGTAAATAAACATTATTATTGATATTAGCGTAAGAAAAGAACAATTTGTTGGCTGTGTGTCTTGCGCTACATCGTAATTTATGGCCTGTCAGCACTTCTTATCTGAGAAGGGACGAGAAGGCTCCTGATTGGTTCTAAGGCCATATTAGCCCCGCCACTCTCCTATGATATCAAATGGTGAATTTTTATTATATTAGACATAAAAATATAAGAAATTGATAGAAAATTAACAAAAACAAAATTTTTTTTTTTTGCCGAGTCAGCGCGCATGCCATGACAGACGCCGACACCATACCTGTTACAAATTACTATAATTCATTGTAGAAACATCGTATAATGATGAGACTTATACGAGGGTGATGCCAGAAAGATGAGCTATTTTTTGGTAAGAAAAAATTCAATTTTCGTATTTTTCGATTTTTTTCTCAGCGCGACAGACTGTCGAGGCGATTTTAGCACATTTTTCTGAGTTTTTTATTGTTTCATGTATTTTTCGAAAATAATATGAAATATTCTATAAAAATATTGATTTTTATAGATTTTTAATGGGATTTTTTAAAAATATGTAAATAAAATATATATATTCAAAAATTCTATAAATTGTTATTATATTGCATTTTTTGATGATTCAAGGCATTTTCACGGATTTTCTGAAAAACTATTTTTTTAGATAAAATATACCTATGAGTAAGCTTCCTAAAAGAAAATCATAAAATTTGGCTTACTTTTCCCATAAATTTCAATTGCAGTAGAAATTCTATTTAAAATTGTGAAAATCTAAGTACTTTAGCTGAAAAATGAGTTTTGGTAGAAAAACACTCAAACCACTCTAAAACGTCGAAATATGCAATAAAATACGATTTTAGCACATTTTTCTGAGCTTTTTAATGTTTCATGTATTTTTCGAAAATAATATGAAATATTCTATAAAAATATTGATTTTTATAGATTTTTAATGGGATTTTTTAAAAATATGTAAATAATTTAAAAATATTCAAAAATGCTATAAAACTATATTTTATTGCATTTTTTGACGATTCAAGGCATTTTCACGGATTTTCTGAAAAACTATTTTTTTAGATAAAATATACCTATGAGTAAGCTTCCTAAAAGAAAATCATAAAATTTTGCTTACTTTTCCCATAAATTTCAATTGCAGTAGAAATTCTATTTAAAATTGTGAAAATCTAAGTATTTTAGCTGAAAAATGAGTTTTGCCAGAAAAGCACTCAAACCGCTCTAAAACGTCGAAATATGCAATAAAATACGATTTTAGCACATTTTTCTGAGCTTTTTAATGTTTCATGTATTTTTCGAAAATAATATGAAATATTCTATAAAAATATTGATTTTTATAGATTTATAATGGGATTTTTAAAAATATGTAAATAATTAATAAATATTCAAAAATGCTATAAAACTTGATTTTATTGCATTTTTTGACGATTTAAGGCATTTTCAAGATTTTCTGAAAAACTATTTTTTTAGATAAAATATTTCTATAAGTAAGCTTCCTAAAAGAAAATCATAAAATTTTGCTTACTTTTCCCATAAATTTCAATTGCAGTAGAAATTCTATTTAAAAGTGTGAAAATCTAAGTATTTTAGCTGAAAAATGAGTTATGCAGAAAACACTCAAACCACTCTAAAAGTCTAAATATGCAATAAAATACGATTTTAGCACATTTTTCTGAGCTTTTTAATGTTTCATGTATTTTCAAAATAATATGAAATATTCTATAAAAATATTGATTTTTATAGATTTTTAATGGGATTTTTTTAAAAATATGTAAATAATTTAAAAATATTCAAAAATGCTATAAAACTATATTTTATTGCATTTTTTGACGATTCAAGGCATTTTCACGGATTTTCTGAAAAACTATTTTTTTAGATAAAATATACCTAGAAGTAAGCTTCCTAAAGAAAATCATAAAATTTTGCTTACTTTTCCCATAAATTTCAATTGCAGTAGAAATTCTATTTAAAATGTGAAAATGTAAGTATTTTAACTAAAAATGAGTTTTGTCAGAAAAGCATCAAACTGCTCTGAAACGTCGAAATATGCCATAAAATGCGATTTTAGCACATTTTTCTCAGCTTTTTATTGTTTCATGTATTTTTCGAAAATAATATGAAATATTCTATAAAAATATTGATTCTTATAGATTTTTAATGGGATTTTTTAAAAATATTTAAATAATTGATATATATTCAAAAATTCTATAAAACGTTATTATATTGCATTTTTGAGATTCAAGGCATTTTCACGGATTTTCTGAAAAATATTTTTTTAGATAAAATATACCTATGAGTAAGCTTCCTAAAAGAAAATCATAAAATTTTGCTTACTTTTCCCATAAATTTCAATTGCAGTAGAAATTCTTTTAAAAGTGTGAAAATCTAAGTATTTTAGCTAAAAATGAGTTTTGTCAGAAAGCATCAAACGCTCTAAAACATCGAAATATGCCATAAAATACGATTTTAGCACATTTTTCTGGCTTTTAATGTTTCATGTATTTTTCGAAAATAATATGAAATATTCTATAAAAATATTGATTTTTATAGATTTTTAATGGGATTTTTTAAAAATATGTAAATAATTAAAAAATATTCAAAAATGCTATAAAACTTGATTTTATTGCATTTTTTGACGATTCAAGGCATTTTCAACGATATTCGGAAATACTATTTTTTTAGATAAAATATTTCTATAAGTAAGCTTCCTAAAAGAAAATCATAAAATTTTGCTTACTTTTCCCATAAATTTCAATTGCAGTAGAAATTCTATTTAAAAGTGTGAAAATGTAAGTATTTTAACTAAAAAATGAGTTTTGCCAGAAAGCACTCAAACCCTCTAAAATCTAAATATGCATAAATGCGATTTTAGCATTTTTCTGAGCTTTTAATGTTTCATGTATTTTCGAAAATAATATGAAATATTCTATAAAAAATTGATTTTTATAGATTTTTAATGGGATTTTTAAAAATATGTAAATAATTATATAATATTCAAAAATGCTATAAAACATATTTTATTGCATTTTTGACGTTCAAGGCATTTTACGGATTTTCTGAAAACTATTTTTAGATAAAATATACCTATGAGTAAGCTTCCTAAAAGAAAATCATAAAATTTTGCTTACTTTTCCCAAAAATTTCAATTGCAGTAGAAATTCTATTTAAAAATGTGAAAATGTAAGTATTTTAACTAAAAAATGAGTTTTGTCAGAAAATCACTCAAACGCTCTAAAACGTCGAAATATGCAATAAAATACGATTTTAGCACATTTTTCTGAGCTTTTAATGTTTCATGTATTTTTGAAAATAATATGAAATATTCTATAAAAATATTGATTTTTATAGATTTTAATGGGATTTTTAAAAATATGTAAATAATTTATAAATATTCAAAATGCTATAAAACTATATTTTATTGCATTTTTGACGTTCAAGGCATTTTCAGGATTTTGTGAAAAACTATTTTTTAGATAAAATATACTATGAGTAAGCTTCCTAAAAGAAAATCATAAAATTTTGCTTACTTTTCCCATAAATTTCAATTGCAGTAGAAATTCTATTTAAAAGTGTGAAAATCTAAGTATTTTAGCTGAAAAATGAGTTTTGCCAGAAAAGCACTCAAACCGCTCTAAAACGTCGAATATGCAATAAAATACGATTTTAGCACATTTTTCTGAGCTTTTTAATGTTTCATGTATTTTTCGAAAATAATATGAAATATTCTATAAAAATATTGATTTTTATAGATTTTTAATTGGATTTTTAAAAATATGTAAATAATTAATAAATATTCAAAAATGCTATAAAACTTGATTTTATTGCATTTTTACGATTTAAGGCATTTTCAAGGATTTTCTAAAAACTATTTTTAGATTAAATATACCTATGAGTAAGCTTCCTAAAAGAAAATCATAAAATTTTGCTTACTTTTCCCATAAATTTCAATTGCAGTAGAAATTCTATTTAAAAGTGTGAAAATGTAAGTATTTTACTAAAAATGAGTTTTGCAGAAAACGTCAAACTGCTCTGAAACGTCGAAATATGCCATAAAATGCGATTTTAGCACATTTTTCTCAGCTTTTTATTGTTTCATGTATTTTCGAAAATAATATGAAATATTCTATAAAAATATTGATTTTTATAGATTTTTAATGGGATTTTTTAAAAATATTTAAATAATTTATATATATTCAAAAATTCTATAAAACGTTATTATATTGCATTTTTTGATGATTCAAGGCATTTTCACGGATTTTCTGAAAAACTATTTTTTAGATAAAATATACCTATGAGTAAGCTTCCTAAAGAAAATCATAAAATTTGGCTTACTTTTCCCATAAATTTCAATTGCAGTAGAAATTCTATTTAAAATTGTGAAAATCTAAGTATTTTAGCTGAAAAATGAGTTTTGCCAGGAAAGCACTCAAACCGCTCTAAAGGGGCCACCTGATGATTTGAACTCAATTTTTTTATTTGTTACCGATTGCGCTCATTTTTGGTGTACTATTAGCAGCTTATATGAGCTATGTTTTAGTGTAAGTCTCAATAAAATCGGCCGAAAAATAAATGAACCACGCAAGATTTACTGAAAATTCTAAAAATTCCCTTAATGGGAATTTCAAGCCTAAGTGGTATGTGGGAGAACGGTGTTTACATTTTCTGTGGATAGAACACTTCTACGTCCATCGTGTAGCATGTTCCAATTCTGTAATAAAGCTTATATTCATTCTAAAAAAAATACAGTTTGTAGGTTTCTTGACATTTAGCAAAATATCGGACTTTTATTCCCAAACAAATCTGAAAATATTTGGGATACTTCAAAAATGTACATGCTATCTTGTAAAGCAATCATTCTTCTATGTTTGTTGTGGAAATAACGTCAATTCTGTCATACATAATGACTCAATTTTGCTAAATAGGTAAATAACTTACTTCCGAGATAATGGCCGAAGTGCGTGGCAGCCCAAGTATTGGAAAAAAAAAAATCCCGAAAAACGGTTGTTTTTCCACTTTTTTCATCATTTACGAGTGTCTACTACAGTTTACCATCACTAGATCCGTTTTCTTTCATAATAGCGATGAGGAAATGCAAAAATGCCCCTTATGGTCGGTGGCGACCCTTCCACTACCTGGCCATAGACCGTCATATTATGCCACATAATATTTATTCTGGTGTGTTTTTCATGTTTTTATGCTATTAATATGTCGCCTTATGTTATAATAGATCAATTGTAGCAAGTAAATAAACATTATTATTGATATTAGCGTAAGAAAAGAACAATTTGTTGGCTGTGTGTCTTGGCCGCTACATCGTAATTTATGGCCTGTCAGCACTTCTTATCTGAGAAGGGACGAGAAGGCTCCTGATTGGTTCTAAGGCCATATTAGCCCCGCCCACTCTCCTATGATATCAAATGGTGAATTTTTATTATATTAGACATAAAAATATAAGAAATTGATAGAAAATTAACAAAAAACAAAATTTTTTTTTTTTTTGCGAGTCAGCGCGCATGCCATGACAGACGCCGACACCATACCTGTTACAAATTACTATAATTCATTGTAGAAACATCGTATAATGATGAGACTTATACGAGGGTGATGCCAGAAAGATGAGCTATTTTTTGGTAAGAAAAAATTCAATTTTCGTATTTTTTTCGATTTTTTTTTCTCAGCGCGCACAGACTGTCAGAGGCGATTTTAGCACATATTTCTGAGTTTTTTATTGTTTCATGTATTTTTCGAAAATAATATGAAATATTCTATAAAAATATTGATTTTTATAGATTTTTAATGGGATTTTTTAAAAATATGTAAATAAAATATATATATTCAAAAATTCTATAAATTGTTATTATATTGCATTTTTTGATGATTCAAGGCATTTTCACGGATTTTCTGAAAAACTATTTTTTTAGATAAAATATACCTATGAGTAAGCTTCCTAAAAGAAAATCATAAAATTTGGCTTACTTTTCCCATAAATTTCAATTGCGTAGAAATTCTATTTAAAATTGTGAAAATCTAAGTACTTTAGCTGAAAATGAGTTTTGGTAGAAAAACACTCAAACCACTCTAAAACGTCGAAATATGCAATAAAATACGATTTTAGCACATTTTTCTGAGCTTTTAATGTTTCATGTATTTTTCGAAAATAATATGAAATATTCTATAAAAATATTGATTTTTATAGATTTTTAATGGGATTTTTTAAAAATATGTAAATAATTTAAAAATATTCAAAAATGCTATAAAACTATATTTTATTGCATTTTTTGACGATTCAAGGCATTTTCACGGATTTTCTGAAAACTATATTTTTAGATAAAATATACCTATGAGTAAGCTTCCTAAAAGAAAATCATAAAATTTTGCTTACTTTTCCCATAAATTTCAATTGCAGTAGAAATTCTATTTAAAATTGTGAAAATCTAAGTATTTTAGCTGAAAAATGAGTTTTGCCAGAAAAGCCTCAAACCGCTCTAAAACGTCGAAATATGCAATAAAATACGATTTTAGCACATTTTTCTGAGCTTTTTAATGTTTCATGTATTTTTCGAAAATAATATGAAATATTCTATAAAAATATTGATTTTTATAGATTTTTAATGGGATTTTTTAAAAATATGTAAATAATTAATAAATATTCAAAAATGCTATAAAACGATATTTTATTGCATTTTTTTGACGATTCAAGGCATTTTCACGGATTTTCTGAAAAACTATTTTTTTAGATAAAATATACCTATGAGTAAGCTTTCTAAAAGAAAATCATAAAATTTTGCTTACTTTTAACATAATATTCAATTGCAGTAGAAATTCTATTTAAAAGTGTGAAAATCTAAGTATTTTAACTAAAAAATGAGTTTTGTCAGAGAAGCATCAACTGCTCTAAAACGTCGAAATATCGATAAAATGCGATTTTAGCACATTTTTCTGAGCTTTTTAATGTTTCATGTATTTTTTGAAAATAATATGAAATATTCTATAAAAATATTGATTTTTATAGATTTATAATGGGATTTTTTAAAAATATGTAAATAATTAATAAATATTCAAAAATGCTATAAAACTTGATTTTATTGCATTTTTTGACGATTTAAGGCATTTTCAAGGATTTTCTGAAAAACTATTTTTTTAGATAAAATATTTCTATAAGTAAGCTTCTAAAAGAAAATCATAAAATTTTGCTTACTTTTCCATAAATTTCAATTGCAGTAGAAATTCTATTCAAAAGTGTGAAAATCTAAGTACTTTAGCTGAAAAATGAGCTATCCAGAAAAACACTCAAACCACTCTAAAACGTCGAAATATGCAATAAAATACGATTTTAGCACATTTTTCTGAGCTTTTAATGTTTCATGTATTTTCGAAAATAATATGAAATATTCTATAAAAATATTGATTTTTATAGATTTTTAATGGGATTTTTAAAAATATGTAAATAATTTAAAAATATTCAAAAATGCTATAAAACTATATTTTATTGCATTTTTTGATGATTCAAGGCATTTTCACGGATTTTCTGAAAAACTATTTTTTTAGATCAAATATACCTATGAGTAAGCTTCCTAAAAGAAAATCATAAAATTTGGCTTACTTTTCCCATACATTTCAATTGCAGTAGAAATTCTATTTAAAATTGTGAAAATCTAAGTATTTTAGCTGAAAAATGAGTTTTGCCAGGAAAGCACTCAAACCGCTCTAAAGGGGCCACCTGACGATTTGAACTCGATTTTTTTATTTGTTTACCGATTGCGCTCATTTTTGGTGTACTATTAGCAGCTTATATGAGCTATGTTTTAGTGTAAGTCTCAATAAAATCGGCCGAAAAATAAATGAACCACGCAAGATTTACTGAAAATTCCTAAAAATTCCACTTAATGGGAATTTCAAGCCTAAGTGGTATGTGGGAGAACGGTGTTTACATTTTCTATGGATAGAACACTTCTACATCCATCGTATAGCATGTTCCAATTCTGAAATAAAGCTTATATTCATTCTAAAAAAAATACAGTTTGTAGGTTTCTTGACATTTAGCAAAATATCGGACTTTTATTCCCACACAAATCTGAAAATATTTGGGATACTTCAAAAATGTACATGCTATCTTGTAAAGCAATCATTCTTCTATGTTTGTTTTGGAAATAACGTCAATTCTGTCATACATAATGACTCAATTTTGCTAAATAGGTAAATAACTTACTTCCGAGATAATGGCCGAGCCGCGCAGCCCGAGTACTTGGAAAAAAAAAAATACCGAAAAAACGGTTGTTTTTTCCACTTTTTTCATCATTTACGAGTGTCTACTACAGTTTACCATCACTAGATCCGTTTTCTTTCATAATAGCGATGAGGAAATGCAAAAATGCCCCTTATGGTCGGTGGCGACCCTTCCACTACCTGGCCATAGACCGTCATATTATGCCACATAATATTTATTCTGGTGTGTTTTTCATGTTTTTATGCTATTAATATGTCGCCTTATGTTATAATAGATCAATTGTAGCAAGTAAATAAACATTATTATTGATATTAGCGTAAGAAAAGAACAATTTGTTGGCTGGTGGGTCTTGGCCGCTACATCGTAATTTATGGCCTGTCAGCACTTCTTATCTGAGAAGGGAAGAGAAGGCTCCTGATTGGTTCTAAGGCCATATTAGCCCCGCCCACTCTCCTATGATATCAAATGGTGAATATTTATTATATTAGACATAAAAATATAAGAAATTGATAGAAAATTAACAAAAAACGGAATATTTTTTTTTTTTTTTTGCCGAGTCAGCGCGCATGCCATGACAGACGCTGACACCATACCTGTTACAAATTACTATAATTCATTGTAGAAACATCGTATAATGATGAGACTTATACGAGGGTGATGCCAGAAAGATGATCTATTTTTTGGTAAGAAAAAATTCAATTTTCGTATTTTTTTCGATTTTTTTTTCTCAGCGCGCACAGACTGTCAGAGGCGATTTTAGCACATTTTTCTGAGTTTTTTATTGTTTCATGTATTTTTCGAAAATAATATGAAATATTCTATAAAAATATTGATTTTTATAGATTTTTAATGGGATTTTTTAAAAATATTTAAATAATTTATATATATTCAAAAATTCTATAAAACGTTATTATATTGCATTTTTTGATGATTCAAGGCATTTTCACGGATTTTCTGAAAAACTATTTTTTTAGATAAAATATACCTATGAGTAAGCTTCCTAAAAGAAAATCATAAAATTTGGCTTACTTTTCCCATAAATTTCAATTGCAGTAGAAATTCTATTTAAAATTGTGAAAATCTAAGTATTTTAGCTGAAAAATGAGTTTTGCCAGGAAAGCACTCAAACCGCTCTAAAGGGGCCACCTGATGATTTGAACTCGATTTTTTTATTTGTTACCGATTGCGCTCATTTTTGGTGTACTATTAGCAGCTTATATGAGCTATGTTTTAGTGTAAGTCTCAATAAAATCGGCCGAAAAATAAATGAACCACGCAAGATTTACTGAAAATTCCTAAAAATTCCCCTTAATGGGAATTTCAAGCCTAAGTGGTATGTGGGAGAACGGTGTTTACATTTTCTGTGGATAGAACACTTCTACGTCCATCGTGTAGCATGTTCCAATTCTGTAATAAAGCTTATATTCATTCTAAAAAAAATACAGTTTGTAGGTTTCTTGACATTTAGCAAAATATCGGACTTTTATTCCCAAACAAATCTGAAAATATTTGGGATACTTCAAAAATGTACATGCTATCTTGTAAAGCAATCATTCTTCTATGTTTGTTGTGGAAATAACGTCAATTCTGTCATACATAATGACTCAATTTTGCTAAATAGGTAAATAACTTACTTCCGAGATAATGGCGCGCGGCAGCCCAAGTACTTGGAAAAAAAAAAAAATCCCGAAAAAACGGTTGTTTTTTCCACTTTTTTCATCATTTACGAGTGTCTACTACAGTTTACCATCACTAGATCCGTTTTCTTTCATAATAGCGATGAGGAAATGCAAAAATGCCCCTTATGGTCGGTGGCGACCCTTCCACTACCTGGCCATAGACCGTCATATTATGCCACATAATATTTATTCTGGTGTGTTTTTCATGTTTTTATGCTATTAATATGTCGCCTTATGTTATAATAGATCAATTGTAGCAAGTAAATAAACATTATTATTGATATTAGCGTAAGAAAAGAACAATTTGTTGGCTGTGTGTCTTGGCCGCTACATCGTAATTTATGGCCTGTCAGCACTTCTTATCTGAGAAGGGACGAGAAGGCTCCTGATTGGTTCTAAGGCCATATTAGCCCCGGCCACTCTCCTATGATATCAAATGGTGAATTTTTATTATATTAGACATAAAAATATAAGAAATTGATAGAAAATTAACAAAAAACAAAATTTTTTTTTTTTTTTTGCCGAGTCAGCGCGCATGCCATGACAGACGCCGACACCATACCTGTTACAAATTACTATAATTCATTGTAGAAACATCGTATAATGATGAGACTTATACGAGGGTGATGCCAGAAAGATGACCTATTTTTTGGTAAGAAAAAATTCAATTTTCGTATTTTTTTCGATTTTTTTTTCTCAGCGCGCACAGACTGTCAGAGGCGATTTTAGCACATTTTTCTGAGTTTTTTATTGTTTCATGTATTTTTCGAAAATAATATGAAATATTCTATAAAAATATTGATTTTTATAGATTTTTAATGGGATTTTTTAGAAATATGTAAATAAATTATATATATTCAAAAATTCTATAAATTGTTATTATATTGCATTTTTTGATGATTCAAGGCATTTTCACGGATTTTCTGAAAAACTATTTTTTTAGATAAAATATACCTATGAGTAAGCTTCCTAAAAGAAAATCATAAAATTTGGCTTACTTTTCCCATAAATTTCAATTGCAGTAGAAATTCTATTTAAAATTGTGAAAATCTAAGTACTTTAGCTGAAAAATGAGTTTTGCCAGAAAAACACTCAAACCACTCTAAAACGTCGAAATATGCAATAAAATACGATTTTAGCACATTTTTCTGAGCTTTTTAATGTTTCATGTATTTTCGAAAATAATATGAAATTTTTTTTTTTTTTTTTTATTAACACATCGGCGATTCCCACCAAGGCAGGGTGGCCCGAAAAAAAAACTTTCATCATCATTCACTCCATCACTGTCTTGCCAGAAGGGTGCTTTACACTACGTTATAAAACTGCAACATTAACACCCTCCTTCAGAGTGCCGGCACTGTACTTCCCATCTCCAGAACTCAAGTCCGGCCTGCCGGTTTCCTGAATCCCTTCATAAATGTTACTTTGCTCACACTCCAACAGCACGTCAAGTATTAAAAACCATATGCCTCCATTCACTCCTATCAAATACGCTCACACATGCTTGCTGGAAGTCCAAGCCCTCGCACACAAAACTTCCTTTACCCCTCCCTCCAACCTTTCCTAGGCCGACCCTACCCCGCCTTCCCTCCACTACAGATTTATACACTCTCGAAGTCACTCTGTCTCGTTCCATTCTCTCTACATGTCCAAACCACCTCAACAACCCCTCCTCAGCTCTCTGGACAATCGTTTTGGTAATCCCGCACCTCCTCCTAATTTCCAAACTCCGAATTCTCTGCATTATATTCACACCACACATTGACCTCAGACATGACATCTCCACTGCCTCCAGCCTTCTCCTCGTTGCAACATTCATCACCCATGCTTCACACCCATATAAGAGCGTTGGTATAACTATACTCTCATACATTCCCTCTTTACTTCCATGGACAAGGTTCTTTGTCTCCACAGACTCCGAAGTGCTCCACTCACCCTTTTCCCCTCATCAATTCTATGATTCACCTCATCCTTCATAGACCCATCCGCCGACATGTCCACTCCCAAATATCTGAATACATTCACCTCCTCCATACTCTCTCCTCCAATCTGATATCCAATCTTTCGTCACCTATTCTTTTTGTTATCCTCATCACCTTACTCTTTCCTATATTCACTTTCAATTTTCTTCTTTTACACACCCTACCAAATTCATCCACCAACCTCTGCAGCTTCTCTTCAGAATCTCCCAAAAGCACAGTGTCATCAGCAAAAGCAACTGTGACAACTCCCACTTTGTATTTGCTTCTTTATCTTTTAGACCAACACCTTTTGCCAAGACCCTTGCATTCACTTCTCTTACAACCCCATCTATAAATATATTGAACAACCACGGTGACATCACACATCCTTGTCTAAGGCCCACTTTTACTGGGAAATAGTCCCCTTCCCTCCTACACACTCTAACCTGAGCCTCACTATCCTCATAAAAACTCTTCACTGCTTTCAGTAACCTTCCTCCTATTCCATACACCTGCAACATCTGCCACATTGCCCCTATCTACCCTATCATACGCCTTTTCCAAATCCATAAATGCCACAAAAACATCTTTACCCTTATCCAAATACTGTTCACCTATATGTTTCACTGTACCACTGTACCACTGTACCATAATATGAAATATTCTATAAAAATATTGATTTTTATAGATTTTTAATGGGATTTTTTAAAAATATGTAAATAATTTAAAAATATTCAAAAATGCTATAAAACTATATTTTATTGCATTTTTTGACGATTCAAGGCATTTTCACGGATTTTCTGAAAAACTATATTTTTAGATAAAATATACCTAAGAGTAAGCTTCCTAAAAGAAAATCATAAAATTTTGCTTACTTTTCCCATAAATTTCAATTGCAGTAGAAATTCTATTTAAAATTGTGAAAATCTAAGTATTTTAGCTGAAAAATGAGTTTTGCCAGAAAAGCACTCAAACCGCTCTAAAACGTCGAAATATGCAATAAAATACGATTTTAGCACATTTTTCTGAGCTTTTTAATGTTTCATGTATTTTTCGAAAATAATATGAAATATTCTATAAAAATATTGATTTTTATAGATTTATAATGGGATTTTTTAAAAATATGTAAATAATTAATAAATATTCAAAAATGCTATAAAACGATATTTTATTGCATTTTTTTGACGATTCAAGGCATTTTCACGGATTTTCTGAAAAACTATTTTTTTAGATAAAATATACCTATGAGTAAGCTTTCTAAAAGAAAATCATAAAATTTTGCTTACTTTTAACATAATATTCAATTGCAGTAGAAATTCTATTTAAAAGTGTGAAAATCTAAGTATTTTAACTAAAAAATGAGTTTTGTCAGAGAAGCATCAAGCTGCTCTAAAACGTCGAAATATGCAATAAAATGCGATTTTAGCACATTTTTCTGAGCTTTTTAATGTTTCATGTATTTTTTGAAAATAATATGAAATATTCTATAAAAATATTGATTTTTATAGATTTATAATGGAATTTTTTAAAAATATGTAAATAATTAATAAATATTCAAAAATGCTATAAAACTTGATTTTATTGCATTTTTTGACGATTTAAGGCATTTTCAAGGATTTTCTGAAAAACTATTTTTTTAGATAAAATATTTCTATAAGTAAGCTTCCTAAAAGAAAATCATAAAATTTTGCTTACTTTTCCCATAAATTTCAATTGCAGTAGAAATTCTATTTAAAAGTGTGAAAATCTAAGTACTTTAGCTGAAAAATGAGCTTTGCCAGAAAAACACTCAAACCACTCTAAAACGTCGAAATATGCAATAAAATACGATTTTAGCACATTTTTCTGAGCTTTTTAATGTTTCATGTATTTTCGAAAATAATATGAAATATTCTATAAAAATATTGATTTTTATAGATTTTTAATGGGATTTTTTAAAAATATGTAAATAATTTAAAAATATTCAAAAATGCTATAAAACTATATTTTATTGCATTTTTTGACGATTCAAGGCATTTTCACGGATTTTCTGAAAAACTATATTTTTAGATAAAATATACCTAAGAGTAAGCTTCCTAAAAGAAAATCATAAAATTTTGCTTACTTTTCCCATAAATTTCAATTGCAGTAGAAATTCTATTTAAAAGTGTGAAAATGTAAGTATTTTAGCTAAAAAATGAGTTTTGTCAGAAAAGCATCAAACTGCTCTGAAACGTCGAAATATGCCATAAAATGCGATTTTAGCACATTTTTCTCAGCTTTTTATTGTTTCATGTATTTTTCGAAAATAATATGAAATATTCTATAAAAATATTGATTCTTATAGATTTTTAATGGGATTTTTTAAAAATATTTAAATAATTGATATATATTCAAAAATTCTATAAAACGTTATTATATTGCATTTTTTGATGATTCAAGGCATTTTCACGGATTTTCTGAAAAACTATTTTTTTAGATCAAATATACCTATGAGTAAGCTTCCTAAAAGAAAATCATAAAATTTGGCTTACTTTTCCCATACATTTCAATTGCAGTAGAAATTCTATTTAAAATTGTGAAAATCTAAGTATTTTAGCTGAAAAATGAGTTTTGCCAGGAAAGCACTCAAACCGCTCTAAAGGGGCCACCTGACGATTTGAACTCGATTTTTTTATTTGTGTACCGATTGCGCTCATTTTTGGTGTACTATTAGCAGCTTATATGAGATATGTTTTAGTGTAAGTCTCAATAAAATCGGCCGAAAAATAAATGAACCACGCAAGATTTACTGAAAATTCCTAAAAATTCCACTTAATGGGAATTTCAAGCCTAAGTGGTATGTGGGAGAACGGTGTTTACATTTTCTATGGATAGAACACTTCTACATCCATCGTGTAGCATGTTCCAATTCTGAAATAAAGCTTATATTCATTCTAAAAAAAATACAGTTTGTAGGTTTCTTGACATTTAGCAAAATATCGGACTTTTATTCCCACACAAATCTGAAAATATTTGGGATACTTCAAAAATGTACATGCTATCTTGTAAAGCAATCATTCTTCTATGTTTGTTTTGGAAATAACGTCAATTCTGTCATACATAATGACTCAATTTTGCTAAATAGGTAAATAACTTACTTCCGAGATAATGGCCGAAGCGCGCGGCAGCCCGAGTACTTGGAAAAAAAAAAAAAAAAAAATACCGAAAAAACGGTTGTTTTCCACTTTTTTCATCATTTACGAGTGTCTACTACAGTTTACCATCACTAGATCCATTTTCTTTCATAATAGCGATGAGGAAATGCAAAAATGCCCCTTATGGTCGGTGGCGACCCTTCCACTACCTGGCCATAGACCGTCATATTATGCCACATAATATTTATTCTGGTGTGTTTTTCATGTTTTTATGCTATTAATATGTCGCCTTATGTTATAATAGATCAATTGTAGCAAGTAAATAAACATTATTATTGATATTAGCGTAAGAAAAGAACAATTTGTTGGCTGGTGGGTCTTGGCGCTACATCGTAATTTATGGCCTGTCAGCACTTCTTATCTGAGAAGGAAGAGAAGGCTCCTGATTGGTTCTAAGGCCATATTAGCCCCGCCCACTCTCCTATGATATCAAATGGTGAATATTTATTATATTAGACATAAAAATATAAGAAATTGATAGAAAATTAACAAAAAACGGAATATTTTTTTTTTTTTTTTGCCAAGTCAGCGCGCATGCCATGACAGACGCTGACACCATACCTGTTACAAATTACTATAATTCATTGTAGAAACATCGTATAATGATGAGACTTATACGAGGGTGATGCCAGAAATATGATCTATTTTTTGGTAAGAAAAAATTCAATTTTCGTATTTTTTTCGATTTTTTTTTCTCAGCGCGCACAGACTGTCAGAGGCGATTTTAGCACATTTTTCTGAGTTTCTTTATTGTTTCATGTATTTTTCGAAAATAATATGAAATATTCTATAAAAATATTGATTTTTATAGATTTTTAATGGGATTTTTTAAAAATATGTAAATAATTTATATATATTCAAAAATTCTATAAAACGTTATTATATTGCATTTTTTGATGATTCAAGGCATTTTCACTGATTTTCTGAAAAACTATTTTTTTAGATCAAATATACCTATGAGTAAGCTTCCTAAAAGAAAATCATAAAATTTGGCTTACTTTTCCCATAAATTTCAATTGCAGTAGAAATTCTATTTAAAATTGTGAAAATCTAAGTATTTTAGCTGAAAAACACTCAAACCGCTCTAAAACGTCGAAATATGCAATAAAATACGATTTTAGCACATTTTTCTGAGCTTTTTAATGTTTCATGTATTTTTGAAAATAATATGAAATATTCTATAAAAATATTGATTTTTATAGATTTTTAATGGGATTTTTTAAAAATATGTAAATAATTTAAAAATATTCAAAAATGCTATAAAACTATATTTTATTGCATTTTTTGACGATTCAAGGCATTTTCACGGATTTTCTGAAAAACTATTTTTTTAGATAAAATATACCTAAGAGTAAGCTTCCTAAAAGAAAATCATAAAATTTTGCTTACTTTTCCCATAAATTTCAATTGCAGTAGAAATTCTATTTAAAAGTGTGAAAATCCACACTACACTCTCACCAGGTCCACACTACACTCTCACCAGGTTCACACTACACTCTCACCAGGTCCACACTACACTCTCACCAGGTCCACCTACCTCCCACCAGGTCCACACTACACTCTCACTAGGTCAACACTACACTCTCCAGGTTCACACTACACTCTCACCAGATCCACACTACACTCTCACCAGGTTCACACTACACTCTCACCAGGTCCACACTACACTCTCACTAGGTCCACACTACACTCTCACCAGGTCCACATTACACTCCCACCAGGTCCATATTACACTCTCACTAGGTTCACACTACACTCTCACCAGGTCCACACTACACTCTCACCAGGTCCACACTACACTCCCACCAGGTCCACACTACACTCTCACTAGGTCAACACTACACTCTCCAGAGTTCAACTACCTCTCACCAGATCCACACTACCTCTCACCAGGTTCACACTACACTCTCACCAGGTCCACACTACACTCTCACTAGGTCCACACTACACTCTCACCAGGTCCACATTACACTCCCACCAGGTCCATATTACACTCTCACTAGGTCCACACTACACTCTCCAGGTCCACACTACACTCTCACCAGGTCCACACTACACTCTCACCAGATCCAGACTACACTCTCACCAGGTCCAGACTACACTCTCACCAGATCCAGACTACACTCTCACCAGGTCCACACTACACTCTCACCAGGTCCACACTACACTCTCTCCAGGTCCACACTACACTCTCACCAGGTCCACACTACACTCTCACCAGGTCCACACTACACTCCCACTATGTCCACACTACACTCTCCAGGTCCAAACTACACTCTCACCAGGTCCACACTACACTCTCACCAGGTCCAGACTACACTCTGACCTGGTCCACCTACACTCTCACCTGGTCCAAACTACACTCTCACCAGGTCCACACTACACTCTCACCAGGTCCACACTACACTCTCTCCATGTCCCACTACCCCTGGGTTACTTAAAAATTACATAGAGAAGAATCAACTAAGCATGTTATTAATCCGTGCGGAGGATGGCAACAAGATAACATGCCCAGACATGACAGATACATGTACTGTCACCACAGGGATGTATTCAAACCTTGCCTCAGCTCTCGAGACTAAAGAATAGGTAGTTGGAATGAAGTTAAAATTCTTCATGTATCCTCTGATACCATGATAAACTGATAAGCGTTGATATGTAAAAATACATCTTAAAATGTTTTAGATGTTAGTTTAAGAAAATCGCATAATTGATGGTGATGATGTGATTGAAGGTGATGATGTGATTGATGGTGATGATGTGATTGATGGTGGTGATGTGATTGGTGATGATGTGATTGATGGTGATGTGATTGATGGTGATGATGTGTGAAAACCATCATCCAACACATCATCCGAAATAAAAAAAATTAAGCTTTCATGAAATGCTAAGAAATCTAAATTGTCATTATTATTTGCGACCACTGTCATCCTCAGTTACTGTGTTTTTTATGCTTTCCCCAGGAGTCCTTCTGTCCGCCTCAGATATTCTGCGTTCCCCACTTTCCCAAGGTATCCTCGCCTTTCCCAGGTCCATGTGTCCAGGAATCCATACGTGGGCCCCCGGATGTCTTCCCTTCCTCACTTCCCTTAGGTTATATCCCCAGGTCCATGTGTCCAGGAGTCCATCTGTGTCCCCTCAGATATTCTCCCTTCCTCACTTCCCCCAAGGTCTGCCTCATCAACCAGTATCCTTGTCTTTCCCAGGTGCATGTGTCCAGGAGTCCATCTGTCCGCCTCCGATATTCTCCCTTCCCCACTTCCCCAAGGTATCCTCGCCTTTCCCAGGTCCATGTGTCCAGGAGTCCATCTGTGTCCCCTCAGATATTCTCCCTTCACCACTTTCCCAAGGTCTGCCTCATCAACCAGTATCCTCGCCTTTCCCAGGTTCATGTGTCCAGGAATCCATCCGTGGGCCCCCGGATGTCTCCCCTTCTTCACTTCCCTTAGGTTATATCCCCAGGTTCATGTGTCCATGAGTCCATTTGTGTCCCCTCAGTTATTCTCCCTTTCCCAAGGTCTGCCCCATCAACCAGTATCCTCGTCTTTCCCAGGTCCATGTGTCCAGGAGTCCATCTGTCTGCCTCAGATATTTTCCCTTCCCCACTTCCCAAGGTATCCTCGCCTTTCCCAGGTCCATGTATCCAGGAATCCATCCGTGGGCCCCCGGATGTCTCCCCTTCCTCACTTCTCTTAGGTTATATACCAGTCTCAGCCTTCCCCAGGTTATGTATCCCGAAGTCAGCTCAGCCACCCCCAGTGATCTAGCTAGAGGAGAACGAGGCCTTGTCTAGCTGGTCTATGGTAGAGACTGTCCAGGTGGGTAGAATTACTGGAGGTGACACACAGAAAACTGCGTCCAGTAATTACACCCACCAAGACAGCCACGACCGTACACCAGCTAGACACAGTGAAGCTACCGTCCAGTTCCCCCACCAAGGTGAGGCCACTCAATGAAATTTTGGAAGTTCTATTTATATTAAACTCTTTATTTACATAAAAAAATAAGATTTTTTTTACTACATTATCAGTTTAAGTGGGTTTGTGAAAGTTTTATTGTGACTTTATGAGTGTTCGTGTGTTTGTCCACCTCACCAGAACTGTAATAAGTCTTGAATTTTATATTTTATTTGGTTATTTTCTTATGTATTTTCAAGATGCGCAGTTACAAGCGCTTGCGCACAATGGAAGTTACATTGTATGACTTTTATGGGTTATCCTGGGTAATGTACACATATGTTACTATGTATGATAATTTGTGTAACTGTATTTACGAGTATCTGAACCTAAGTAAACTTACACGCACTTGTTTTTACACTCATTTTGCGCATTTCCGCAAGGCAGAACACACACACACACACACACACACACACACACACACACACACACACATACACACACACACACACACCACACACTATATATATATATATATATATATATATATATATATATATATATATATATATATATATATATATATATATATATATGTGTGTTTTGTGTGTGTTTATGTGTGTGTTATGTGTGTTGTAGTTATTGTGTGTGTGTGTGTGTGTGTGTGTGTGTGTGTGTGTGTGTGTGTGTGTGTGTGTGTGTGTGTGTGTGTGTGTGTGTGTGTGTGTGTGTGTGTGTGTGTGTGTGTGTGTTCTGCCTTTGCGGAAATGCGCAAAATGAGTGTAAAAACAATTGTGTGTAAGTTTACTTAGGTTCAGATACTCGTAAATACAGTTACACAAATTATCATACATAGTAACATATGTGTACATTACCCAGGATAACCCATAAAACTCATACAATGTAACTTCCATTGTGCGCAAGAGCTTGTAACTGCGCATCTTGAAAATACATAAGAAAAATAACCAAATAAAATATAAAATTCAAGACTTATTGCAGTTCTGGTGAGGTGGAGAAACACTCGAACACTCATATATATATATATATATATATATATATATATATATATATATATATATATATATATATATATATATATATATATATATATATATATATATATATATATATATATATATGTCGTGCCGATTAGGTAAAACTGGTCAATTAGCAAGAACTCATCTAAAATTAAGTCCTTTCTAAAATTTTATCTTATACGTTTAAAGATATATTTTTTCATTTATGTTAATGTAAGAATTTATAATTTTGTACCAAGAGAAACTTTGAAAACCTACCTAACCTTATTACAACAAGCGCAATTTAATTTAGCCTAACCCAACTAAATATATTTTAGATACGTTAACATTAATTTAATAATAAACAAACACAATGAAATATATTTTTCGTTATGTTCAGAATGATTTTGGCGAAATTATTGCATACACAAATTTTCACTTGTCTTATATGGCAAGGTGAGCGTTGCTATTTAAGCCAAAATCGCAAGTTTTACCTAATCGGCACGACATATATATATATATATGGGCTAGTAACCCCTTCTCCTGTACAAATCTACTAAAAACGAGAAGAAGAAAAACTTTATAAAATTGGGTTGTCTGAATGTGCGTGGATGTAGTGCGGATGATAAGAAAGAGATGATTGCCGATGTTATGAATGAAAAGAAGTTGGATGTCCTGGCCCTAAGCGAAACAAAGCTGAAGGGGGTAGGCGAGTTTCAGTGGGGAGAAATAAATGGGATTAAGTCAGGAGTATCTGAGAGAGTTAGAGCTAAGGAAGGGGTAGCAATAATGTTGAAGGATCAGTTATGGAAGGAAAAGAGGGAATATAAATGTGTAAATTCAAGGATTATGTGGATTAAAATAAGGGTCGGATGCGAAAAGGGGGTCATAATAAGCGTGTATGCACCTGGAGAAGAGAGGAGTGTAGAGGGAGAGAGAGATTTTGGGAGATGTTAAGCGAATGTATAGGAACTTTTGAACCAAATGAGAGAGTAATTGTGGTAGGGGACCTAAATGCTAAAGTGGGAGAAACATGCAGAGAGGGTGTAGTAGGTAAGTTTGGGGTGCCAGGTGTAAATGATAATGGGAGCCCTTTGATTGAACTTTGTATAGAAAGGGGTTTAGTTATAGGTAATACATATTTTAAGAAAAAGAGGATAAATAAGTATACAAGATATGATGTAGGGCGTAATGACAGTAGTTTGTTGGACTATGTATTGGTAGATAAAAGACTGTTGAGTAGACTTCAGGATGTACATGTTTATAGAGGGCTACAGATAT
>WNWK01023895.1:0-30461 GCA_009830355.1 Cherax destructor | reverse complement strand
GATCATGGGAAAAAACCCCCTTTCCTTAAGGATGGGGGGTTGACTCATCGACACCACTAGGGACCCAAGGGCAGCCACTTTCATGTTCCAGCGCCTCAGCGTGGCCACCCAGAGGAAACGCTCCATACTAGGCTTGCGTCCGGCTTCGGAGGAGCTGGAGGAGATTCATTATCTTTGATATATTGTACGAATGTATTCATGTTCATGTTTGAGTTTTCTGTCATGTATTCTGTCTATTAATAAAGATATATAATATAAATTATAGGTTTAGGATAAGAAAATATTCAAACAGCTCCGGGGAGAACCAGTTTTCCCGGTATTTTTTTCTCCTCTGAGGATGGGGTCCCCAGTAAAGGTATAGAGGTGGTACCCCCCTATATATATATATATATATATATATATATATATATATATATATATATATATATATATATATATATATATTTTTTGTGCCCCCCGGAAAAGGATGGAGGAATCAGGCCCATTGAGGGGCAACACCCTTCGGCGCCTAGTTCCAAGGCTGCAGTACAAAGGGTGAGTCAAGTGCCCTCAATGTTGAAACCAACTCAGCTCGGTTTTGGTGTTCAACAAGGCTGTGAAGCAGCTGCCCATGCAGCACGGTATCATCAACAACATGCCCAATAAAAAAGCCTTAATCAAATTGGACTTTGCCAATGCTTTCAACCAGTCAGAAGGATGCTGCTCTCCAAGCAGTTTCTACACTTTCCTTCCCTCTATCCCTTCATAGAATCGGTTATAGTGTGGCTTCTAAACTTTTGTTTGGGGACCATGAAATTGACTCGTGTGAGGGTGTAAACAGGGGACCCTCTTGCTCCTTTCTATTCTGTTGCATCAAGGATGTCACAGAAGCATTGTCCAGTGAGCTCAATATCTGGTTCTTGGATGAGGGGACCCTAGCTGGCACTACACAATCTCCCTGGGAGACATCAGGAAAATTAAAGATATGGTAGGTAGTGGGCCTATCTTTAAACCCCCCAAATGTGAGATAGTTTCCCCCATCCACAGATGATCCAGGACATTGGGCTGTTTTCCAGGGGCACGAGCCATCGATCCAGCCAACAGCACTCTCCTTGGGTCCCCTGGGCCCAATGCCATCGATCTGGTCCTGGAAAAAAATATCCACCTCAGGACGATGGAAGGTAGGATGAAAGACATTGATACAATGATGCCTCTACCTACTCACCAGGTGCCTGTCAATCCCAAACTTACTACTTCTGAGATGTTCCCACCTTAACAGCCGAAACTCGAGAATGGGCTCTCTCCTCAAGACCATCTAGAGAGGGATTGAAACTTTCCCTCGAAGATGGACAGTGGTTTCAAGCTTCACTTCCAGTCAGACTTGGGGGCTGGGAGTACGCAAATCCTCCCAGATTGCCTCCAGCCTTTTATCCTCTTCCATAGCATAAATGAGCTAATAAAACAAATTCTTCCCAAAAACCTCAGTGATTCAGCAGGAATACAGGACCTAGCTACACCAGTGCATCACTGAATGGGAGACTCTTGCTGCTCCAACACCAAAACCTAGTGAAGAACAGGCCCTAAAACAGTCAGCGGGGAAACCCCATTGTTGAAAAGATACTTGCCAAATGCTCAGGGCCGTAACATCAGACAGGAGACTGCCCCGTCCCCGCCGTGAGTGCCCCTCCTCTGGGGACTTCCTCCAAACATTTCCCATTTGGCCATGGGGAACACCCGGGACCCAAAGACCCTTCGTATTGCAGTGGCTCGCCCCTTTTGCCCCATTCCCCGGAATACGTGATTTGCGGCATGAAGCCGACCAATATGGTCTACATGGTCTTAACTGTTCTAAAACCAAGGGTTGGCATGCAAGACACAATGAGGTCAACGACATCATAAAAGAACCCTCCACAGCTGGATGCCCAGCCGAGAGAGAGCCTGATCACTGCAGCCAACAACGCCCAACCCCAAACCCCCCACGGTCACCATCTATCTTAAGAATGGCAAGCTCTGCATGGATTATACCTGTGATCGACACTGGCTGACACTACATCCATCACAGTGTTGGGGACAGGGAGGAGCTGCTGACCACGAGAGGGAGTACAAGATCGGCGAAGACAGGGACATAAGCCAACAGTATAAATTTGTCCCGTGGGATCGGAGACCTTGGGGCGTGGGGAAAAAATGCAACACGTTTCCTTAAAGAGCGGGGTTCAGACTCATCGACCCACCAGGGACCCAAGGGCAGCCACGTTCATGTTCCAGCGTCTCAGCGTGGCCATCCAGAGGAAAGCATCTGCATACTGGCTCCGTCCGCCGGAGGAGCTGGAGGAATTCATAATCTTGACATATTTTACCTTTATTCATGTTCATGTTTGTGTGTTTTATAAATGTATTCTGTCTATTAATAAAGCAATTATATATATATATATATATATATATATATATATATATATATATATATATATATATATATATATATATATATATATATATATATATATATATAATAATTCCGACAAATTAATCTTTGATAAAGAACTCATCTGTTTTTTTGTGAAGAATATTTTTTCCTCTAAGTTTATGAACAATATTTTGAAAAATATAATTATCAAGATTATAAGTACCAGAGGTCAAATTTAAAGTACTATGTTTGTCATCATGCTTAATATTTCGTTGAACTTAAATTCAGTGATTGACCTGACTGTAGTGGCTGGGGCAACACCTTTTTTGAACCACTGGGGGGCTTGCGGGGGGTCGCGATCCATTCTTTCACAACTAAAAAGTGTTCCTCGCCCTCCGTTAGCGTGACCTTACCCTCGGGACCCTACCAGCTGGACCCATGCAGGAGGATCTGACAGAAAAAGATAAACTGACGTTATTTCAAAAGCGTAAAGCAAGAAGGGGGCCTTACAGGTATTTTTTACTGAGCACTGGCCATAAAATACTTTCTTCGTTCTGTACCCTAAAGTAACACTCTTCATTGAAGCATAAATTCGAATTCCTTGGCTGGAACAATTCAGAATAAGAATAAAACATATGACAATTTCCGTCGATTCCATTTCATTCACAACTAGCGAAAAAATGAAGAAAAACCAGAAGACATGTCGGGAAATGGAATGGGAAGAAGGAAGTTTAGTAGTAATAATATTAATACAAGTAGTAATAGAGATGATGGGTCTTATACATTTTGGGATATGCTTAGTGATGAAGGGGCTTCCTCACTATATATATGTAAATCACACTCTGCATGTAAGATAACACTGAGTAAAATCACACCCATATCCATCCTGTGGACAGTAGTTCAAGAATATAATACACAGGTAGACTTAATTAGAATTAGGTAAAGAGTTACAATAAGTACAATACATATTGATTATTGTCAATTTGGGTTCAATTTTTGCAAGTATATTTAAAGGTATTTGCTTAAAATGTCTGAAATCGTGTTTTGACTTTTAAGGTAACTTGAATAACCAGGGTTTTTTTATTTTTTATCTACTTCCTCAAACAGCGGGAAACAAATTATTTAAAAGTGTTTGGGGGTGTCCACATATATGTTTGTTTGATCATTGTGATTAGATATTAAAGTATTGTACTTGTAGAAAGCCTAAACCTGTTTATTCAAGCGGGTTTCTCTGTTTATATTACAAGTTTCTCAGTAAACTGTTTAAAACTACATACATGTTGTCATGTTATCTACATACATGTTGTTGTTTCTAATACATGTTTCATGTTATCTACATCATGTTGTTTTTATCTCCAGGCTCTCAGTGAATTCCCCGTGACATTCGGGAAAAACTTTTACTTATCTCCCTTTTAAAAAGTTCAATGTTGATACAGATATTTAAAGTTATTTCTAGTTTTCCTTGGAGTTTTTTGGTTAAATTACCAACTTATCAAGTAAAACAAAAATTAATGTAGATGGTCCCTGATATTGCATAATAATAATTTTTTCGGTCTTTTCCAATTGGCATATTAATATTATTTTATTATTATTATTATTATTATTTTTTATTATTATTATTATTTAAAAACAATCAAAACTAAGCATAAACCCTCAAAAGTTAAAAATTTGGTTGGGAAGAGACTAATGAGGGTTAGGAGTATCAAGAGGCAGAGTCAGTAAGGGTAGTGGGTGGCGCAAAGGGAAAAATTAAAGGGTTAATAAACGTTATTGGGAAAGTCAAAGAGTCTGCGTCAAAGATGGGGCTGTCGGCGAGTAGGTCTGATAAATTAAGTGTATTTGAACGGTGAAAAGTCAGAGGTAAAATTATGCTTTCTCTAATAGACAGGACAATCCATTAAGAGAAAGTGAACTGATAATGGGAAATTGACAATTCTCACAGACGGTGTGAGCGCTTCTCTGGAATTCAGATAAATAATAGGTGGCCCATGGTGGCGGGAATTTAGTTTCCCCAAAAAGCAGCGATTATAAAACGATCCATAAACAAGGTTTGTGAATGCAATTTGTTTTTGGGGAAATTCTCAAACCACCTTTTGCCAATTTAAAATTGTCGGAGTTTATGCAAAATAATCTGAGAATGGAATACTCCTATATGAAGAAAGTCATGGTGGGGATAACTCCTTTCGGTACCCCATCATTAAATTCAGGGAAGGAAAACATTTTGTTTTACTAAAATAAGGCACAACAAAGTTGAAGAAGAAAGAGGGGATGAGAATAATCAAATTTTTGATAGCCTACAAAGCAATAAAAAGTCTGAAGCTACTACAATATGGGTAGGTAGGTATGCAATATTTATAACAGCCATAGAAATGCGGGCAACCAGCTGAAAAATTAGCTGAATCTAATAAATGACCCGAATAACTCTGTCGAAAAACTGCTGTGACCCCGCCCTCAGAGGACTTGGAACCATTAGTAGAAACTGCAATGGAATGAGACTGAGATCGGAAGTAGTTAAAAAAAGGGGAGGAGAAGTTTGTGGTAATGGTTTTCAAATGGAAGTGTTGAAGAACAGACACGAATCGCCGGAACTTCCCAAAGGGGAAAGAGGAAAGTGAATACTGAATGTGGTAGTGAATGAAGGGAAGGTAAGAGGAAGGAATATGGAGAAAAAGGGACATAGTGAAGGGGCCGATCAAATAAAGGACTTCTCAAATCTTTGCCTCCAAAATTTAAAAAAGATCGTGAAGGATGGGTGAAAAATAACGGAAAATGGCCATCACGCTGATCGTGCAAAAGATGGAACTTCGCTTCTGCATATAGGCTTTCAACCGTGGAAGAATGAAAAGCACCTAGACACAAACCAACCCTTGATGCTGAATGGATCTAGTTTAGAAAGGGTTGTGGAACGGCCGCAGAATATGGCCAGTTGCCATAATCTAATTTCATAAGATTAGGCAGAACAGGACGAAAGAGAGTTCGTCTATAATCACCAATAAAAATGGTGGTTTTGGGTTAGTTGGCAAAGGTTAATTGACCAGGAGATTTGCAAAGTTTCAGGACCGCCCGATCAAAAAAGGCCGAAAACTTGCTGTCTCTTTCGGGTCGGTAACCTACGGGTTAACACTGTAATAGGGACAACGTGTCGAAAAGCAATCGGATGTATTTTAGTAACAGAAAATTTAAACCCATGAGTATGGCCCACTGGAGAGAGACTACGGTAGGTGGCACCAGCGCCTGCTCAATCGTCAACATAAAGTGACGACCAAACATCAGAGGGGAGAACAGAACAAGATCTTGGATGCCTTCTCTGAACAAAGTCAGAAAAACATTTTAACCCCGGACAGAGAAATTCCTCAGACAAGAATTTTTTATGGAAAAGCGGCAGATTACCTCAATCCTAATGAATGAGCTTGGGCCAGATGTTATTTCCCAGGTAGGCTGGTTTTTTTAAAAAAAAAAAATTATAAAAGGTCTACTAGTAAAGGATTGCAAACGTGGGGATCTAAACGGAGTAAAGGTCAGTAGTGGTCGGCACCTTACAAGAGCCAAATTAACGGTGAAAGAAATTTGTCTCCAAACCCACACCAAACGTTTTTACCAGACGTTCCAACAATTTCGCACTATATAAACAAAAGGGGCTATAGCGATGATTATTTAAAAGACAAAAAGACGTTTTTCATGGTGGGAAAAACCCGCCCAAACAAGTTTTTAAAGATGAGGTAATCAGTCCTTCAGCCTTGGGTTGGGGAACAACACCGTAGTGTTTCAGGATTAATGAAACGTAACGGATGAAAGGGGCGTCGGATGTAATGTAAGCTCAAACTGAATGATCCCCAGCTGCTGACGGTCAGCAAGTATCCGAAGTTCGCAAAGCATGAAAGGCCCATTATAAAATTTCTTTATACTAAAGTAAAATCTAAATATGTTAACTCTGGCAGATTTGGAGGGGGAAAAAACAGGGGCACAGATTAAGTCCCTGCGATTGGAGAGATGATTTAAGTTCCCCGGCAACTTCATCAGTGTCCACAATGCTAACGCCGAACCAAGAACGGGCTAGGTCTGGGGGTACCGCCCCCTCATGTCCGCCCTTTCTCCAAAGTTACCCTTTGTTGTGGAAGTGAGGGCAGAAACAAATCCCCGCCATCAAAACTTTTGCCTCCGAATTACCGCCAGGCAACCGCCCTTTGTTAAAATCTAGGATCTGTGGTCCTATTGTAAGATATCAGTCTCACCCGCATTTTCATCAGAAATGCACAGCAGAGCAGAATTCTACCAGGTTCCTTTGGGATGCCTTCCAGGTTTGTGGTATTCAATTGACTCGGCTACACAGAGGTGTAACAATTTATAACAGTTCATCAGAGGACAAAGGGAGGAGCCACTCCCGAAAAGGTTTGGGGTAAAAATAGTCCCGGGAGTTGGAACTGCCAACTGAACTAAGGGGGTAAATATGAATGGGAAGTAAAGAGAATAGGACATGATCGCTGTCAAGTAAATCAGTCTTCAGAGCAGTAAAGTCTCCGGGGTTGGGAAAAAAAAACAGAAATTTATGCAAGAGAATTCGATGGAGGGCCAAGATGAGTGGGAGTATCTATATTTAAAAATGGAAAGGGAGAAGTGAGAAAAGTCTTTCTGGTCACCACGAGGTCACAGTGAATCTTCCCAGAGGAAATAATGAGCATTAAAATTACCTAATAAATAGAGTGGTGGAGGTGAAAGACATCAGAATATCAAAATCAGGAATAGATAACAGTCGGAAGGAGAAAGATACAAAGAGCGACCGAATACCACTTGTTAAAGTAAATAGGGCCATAGTGTTGCAGCGATAATGAGCAAAAATCTAAGAATAGGTACATCAATGTGCACAATAAGTACACTTTCATTAAATGTCCCAATAGGAAAAGGATCCAGTGATCGCAATAAAACATGTAGATGGAAAAAAGAATAACGGAGGGTAATTTTATTTTTGTATACAAAAACATACAAGGGAACACTGGGAGAGCAACACCTGAAGGAAAGAGTGTATCTTATTTAAAGGGAAAAAATGACAAAAAAAATAAAAAGTCGTTTTTTTATTTTCTTACCGAAAAATAGTGCATAATTCAGGCAACATGTTCATGCTTTAGTTTATTGATACGATATTTATAAATGGTTTCATCGCTATTTTTATTAAATACGATGACAGCGTCATAATAACGCAAAGATGCGAAAACTGTTGTTTTGGTCATAATTGTATTTCTTCCGAATATTATTTTTTTAATATTTGGAAAAAAACACAGCATGGCATCTCATCCCTGTGGTGGACGCGGAGAGAAAGCAGAGTGTCTGCAACCAGTTAACCAATGAATTACGAAGGAATTATGACTGCTCTGCTTTGCTCTCAGTGTCGTGGTTTTGGAATGTTTTCTGCTGGAATCCTTAGTCTTCCAGAGTATCCCCTTGGTCTTCTAGAGTACCCCCTTGGTCTTCCAGAGTATCCTGACTGAAGCCATTAATGACCTTTCGTGGCTATCAATAACATTTTGTGTTTTTCTCGTTCTTTATCAGAACTAAGTTATTACCTATTAGTAACCTTTTCTTCATTATTTATGAATATATTCTTATGTTTTTTTACACACATTATTCAAGAATTATGGTTTTACAAAGCATAAATGGGAATTTGTAATAGACTTTGCTGTTTATGCAATTTGGATTTCTCCCCCAAATCCCCAAATACTAAAAAATCAAATTGTTTGGGGATACAATGTAATGACATGTCGTTCATTTCCCTGTGAACAATACATCTTTAGCCCTTATTTGTTCATGTAAGGTCAACTACAACATCCTAAGTATATTACAAATTTTGCAAAAGTTACTACAGTGTTGATATTCCAAAAATTGTTGTTTTATTTTTTCTTTCTTTTTAAAACTTCATGAAAATTCTCGTATAGACTTCTCAATTTACAGTAAAACAAAAATAATTGAAATCGGACATTTATTTCATTTTTCCGAATTAAGGCACCCACCTTCCCTGTAGCTCCCTCAATTACCCCTGAGTCCTGTAATATTCCACTGTAGAAAGCCATAATATGAGAATAGAAGTATAACAGCAACAGTAACTAGTTGTCTACGGTTATGATGATTTGCAGAGTCAGTATGTGTGGGGAAAAGTATTAAGAAACGAATTACGAGAGACGTGTAGAAGTAAATGTTGAAGGTGTGAATGTAATGTTTTGGTAGGTGGTCAGTGTCCATCACTAGTTGTGTCTCCTCGATAAATGCAGAGATACTTTCAATTATTTCAGCTGACAAGGAAGCAACAGGAAGCATGGTGTTAGAGGCAGATGATGAATACTGGTTAAAGATTAGAAAAACATCGATAGTTGCTAAAGAAGGGTGGATAACAAGAGGTTAGATATTTTGGGGAAAAATCGTAACCGGGGACAGGAAGAAAGCAATTGTACGAGATGTGGTTGAACTTCCGCAACGGTAATTGATGTATTATGAGGTAAAGTACAATCTCAGGGACAGAAAAAGTAAAATGTGGGGAACGATATGTGATTTAAGTTCTAAAAGAGGTTTGTACCATTTGAGTGTCCACTCAAATGGTGGACACTCAAATGGTGGACACTCAAATGGTGGACACTCAAATGGTAGACACTCAAATGGTTGACACTCAAATGGTAGACACTCAAATGGTGGACACTCAAATGGTGGACACTCAAATGGTGGACACTTAAATGGTGGACACTCAAATGGTAGACACTCAAATGGTGGACACTCAAATGGTGGACACTCAAATAGTAGACACTCAAATGGTAGACACTCAAATGGTGGACACTCAAATATTTAAGACTTTGGAGATGTAGGGATACTAGATGGTGATTTAGTGGGGGGAGGCTGTGCAGATAGTGAAACGTGCGAGTGAAAAACGTTGAAGAAGTAAGTCAGAGGTTATGACTTTAAAAGTAGGGACTGCAGAGGTGATTGTGGAAGTAGGCACTACAGAGGTTTGAGGCCGTCTAGCAACTCTGTAATATGAAAACCGTGGGAGTCTCCCTTGAAGTCGGAGATTAGAATTGCCTTGGCATACGAGAAACCTTCTTTCTCCTTAAGACAACGGATCTCCCTTTCTCTTAAGAAAACACTTTAAGCAAGTAGGAGGTCAGTTACAGGATGAATAGATATGGTCAGCTGCACTACAGACTTGCTATTGACCAGCAAAATTTAGCTGGATGGCTAAAACGCTTGGATTTTTTACATTGTTGTGGTGTAGCGTATCAGGATAAACAACACCCGGTATCAGGTTACACAACACCAGGTATCAGGATACACAACGCAAGGCATCGGAACTCAAAACAAAAGGAAACACGACACAATACAAGGAATCGGGACTCAAAACAAAAAGTATGAGTCCTGGTGCTGTGGTTGATACACCATGTATCAACCACAGCACCAGGTATCAGAATACACAACACAAGTTGTAAGCACACACAACACCAGGATTCAGAACACAACACCAGTTATCAGAACACACCACCAGGTATCAGAACAGAAAACCAGGAATCAGAACACGACACCGGGTATCAGGACACACAATACCAGGTATTGGCACACACAATATAAGGTTACAGGACATACAACATCAGATATCAGGATGCACAACACAAGTCATGAGCACATACAACACCAGGTATTAGAACACACAACACCAGGTATCAGGAAACACAACACCAGGTATCAGGAAACACAACACCAGGTATCAGAAAACACAACACCAGGTATCAGGAAACACAACACCAGGTATCAGGAAACACACCACCAGGTATCAGAAAACACAACACCAGGTATCAGGACACAACACAAAGTAAGAGGACACACAACACCTGATATCCACACAAACAACATCATGTATCGGAACAAAGCACCAAGTATCAAGACACATCGCCAAATATCACGTCACACATCACCAGTATTACGATACAAGACCTGTATCACGATGCAACGCCAGGTATCACGATTCAGGAACGGTATAACGATACAGCACCCGGTATCAAGATAAAACACTAGGTATCACTACGCATAGCACAATGAATCAGGCACACTAACCAGGAATCTCGATTCGTAACAAAAGGTATCTGGACACACAAAACCAAGTATCAGGACTCATAACACCAGGTACCAGTACACAAACCACCTTGTATCGGGACACATGGGACTCAGTATCAAGACAGACTGCACCCGGCATCATAAGAACATAAGAAAGAAGGAACACTGCAGCAGGACTATTAGCCCATGCGAGGCAGGTCCAAGTCGCCAACCGGATTAAGCTAATGCCCCGACCCAGCCAAGTCAGGTTACATTCACTTAAGGAAGGAGCACGGCATCTGACCTAGTAGCACAAGCTAGTCAAGTCCAACTCACACCCACCCACACCCACTCATGTATTTATCTAACCTATTTTTAAAACTACACAAAGTCCCAGCCCCTATGATGGTACTCGGGAGTTTGTTCCACTCATCCACAACTCTATTACCAAACCAATGCTTTCCTATACCCTTCCTGAATCTGAACTTTTCCAACTTGAAACCATTGCTGCGAGTCCTGTCTTGGCTGGATATTTTCAGCACGCTATTTACATCCCCTTTATTTATTCCTGTTTTCCATTTATACACCTCAATCATATACCCAATAATTCTACGCCTTTCTAGAGAGTGCAGATTCAAGGCCCTCAGTCTATCCTCATATGGAAGATTTCTGATGCATGGGATCAACTTTGTCATCTTCTTCTGTACGTTTTCCAGTGCATTTATATCCATTCTGTAATACGGTGACCAGAACTGTGCAGCATAATCTAAATGAGGCCTAACCAAAGATATATAGAGTTGAAGAACAACCTGAGGACTTCTATTATTTATACTTCTTGATATGAAGCCAAGGATTCTGTTAGCTTTATTGCGAACACTTATGCACTGTTGTCTTGGTCTCAGATTACTGCTAACCAGAACTCTTAAATCCTTTTCGCAATCACAAGTATTAAGATCTACATTATTCAGTTTATATGTGGCATGGTTGTTGTCCTGCCCAGCATTTAGAACTTTGCATTTGTCTACATTAAACTGCATCTGCCACTTCTCCGACCACTGCATCAGTCTATTCAAATCATCCTGGAGTGCTCTAATGTCCTCATTAGAATGAATTGGACGGCCTATTTTGGTGTCATCAGCAAATTTGCTTATAAGAACATAAGAACATAAGAATGGAGGAACACTGCAGAAGCACTACTGGCCCATACAAGGCAGGTCCTTATCAAAACCACCACTACCTAAGAATTTACTCCCGTACTCACGACACTAATCAAACCCAGCCCCTCCCACTCATATATTTGTCCAATCTCTTTTTAAAGCCACCCAAGGTCCTAGCCTCTATCACACTACTCGGAAGATTGTTCCACGCATCTACAACTCTGTTCGAAAACCAGTACTTGCCTATATCCTTTCTAAATCTAAATTTATCCAATTTAAATCCGTTATTTCTGGTTCTTACTTGGTTCGATATCCTCAGTATTTTAAATAATATCTCCTTTGTTTATGAGGCAGGGGAGCTAGGGAAGAAGGCAGGGGAGCCAGGGAAGAAGGCAGGGGAGCCAGGTAAGGAGAGAGGCAGTATGTGTGGGAGGATCTAGAATAGGAGACAGTGTGAGACATAGTAGTAGCACACTTACGAGAAGAATAAACATTCCCATCATCCACTTGTACACCTCGATGATATCTCCCCTCATTCTACGTCTCTCCAGAGAGTGGAGATTCAACGCTCTAAGT
This sequence comes from Cherax destructor, assembly GCA_009830355.1. NCBI lineage: Eukaryota > Metazoa > Arthropoda > Malacostraca > Decapoda > Parastacidae > Cherax > Cherax destructor. The sequence goes on along the minus strand of WNWK01023895.1, from coordinate 18,281 downwards.
CTATCTTCATACGGGAGATTTCTTATACTGTAAATCATTTTAGTCATTCTTCTTTGTATGTTCTCCAATGTACAAATGGAAAACAGGAATAAACAAAGGGGATGTAAATAGCGTGCTGAAAATATCCAGCCAAGACAGGACTCGCAGCAATGGTTTCAAGTTGGAAAAGTTCAGATTCAGGAAGGATATAGGAAAGCACTGGTTTGGTAATAGAGTTGTGGATGAGTGGAACAAACTCCCAAGTACCATCATAGATGCTAAGACGTTGTGTAGTTTTAAAAATAGGTTAGATAAATACATGGGTGGGTGTGGATGGGTGTGAGTTTGGACCTGACTAGCTTGTACTAGGTCAGATGCAGTGCTCCTTCCTTAAGTGAATGTAACCTGACCTGTACAAATTCCTTAAGTGGAAGTGAACCTGACCAGGTGGTCGGCTGGACAATTATATGAGTGGGTGCGGTTGGGTGTGAATTGGTCCTGACTAGCTTGTGCTACTAGGTCAGATGCAGTGCTCCTTCCTTAAGTGAATGTAACCTGACCTGGCTGGGTCGGGGCATTGGCTTAAGCCGTTGGAGATTTGGACCTGCCTCGCATGGGCCAGTAGGCCTGCTGCAGTGTTCCTTCTTTCTTATGTTCTTATGTTCTTAAAATAACTTTTTGACTTCTGTTGCTTATACTTCTTGAAATAAATCCTAGTAATCTGTTATGTTGCTATTTATTCCCTCATCTATGTCGTTTATGTAAATTGTAAACAACATGGGGCCTAAAACTGTCCCCTGTGGAACACCGCTTGAGACGTGCCCCCATTCTGATTTCTCTCCATTTATGCAAACTCTCTGCCGCCTATTTGTCAACAATGCCTCTACCCAGGAAAAAAATTCTCCTCCTATTCCGTGTGCCTTAAAGTTCCTCAGTAGCCTCTGATGTGGAACTTTATCGAAAGCCTTACTGAAGTCCATATACACAATATCATATTCATTACCATGATCTACCTCCTCAAACACCTTAGTGAAAAAAGTTAGTAAATTCGTAAGACAGGAACGACCTTAGTAAAACCGTGTTGAGATTCATTAATCAATTTATGCTTTTCAAGATGGCTACGAATTGCCTCGGCAATTATTGATTCCATAAATTTACCAACTATGGAGGTAAGGCTTATTGGTCTATAGTTCGAAGCTAAGGACCTGTCACCTGCCTTGTAAATAGGTATACATTTGCCCTTTTCCACTTGTCTGCACTATGCCAGTTTGTAGTGATATATTGAAAGATTTGCCAAAGGTTTGCTAAGTTCCTCTTTACATTCCTTTAAAACTCTTGCAAACAGTTCATCAGGGCCTGGGAATTTGTTAGGTTTTAATTTCTCTATTTGTCTGAGGACCATGTCACTAGTTACCCCAATCGAGCATAGTCTATTATCTTCCTGTTCTACATAATTTGTTATTTCTGGAATTCCGCTAGTATCCTCCTGAGTAAAAACTGAGAGGAAGTAAGTACTGAAAATTTCACACATATCCTTATCACTGTCCGTGATCTGTCCTGAGTTACTCTTAAGTGGGCCTATCTTGTCCCTAATCTTACTTCTGTATACCTGAAAGAACCCTTTTGGGTTAGTCTTCGAATCCCTTGCGACCTTAGTCTCATAATCCCTTTTTGCTTTTCTTACTCCTTTTTTTTATTTCTCTCTTTAATTGAAAATATTGATTTCTTATCTGTTTATCCCCTCTTTTAATACGCCTAAATATGCCTCTCTTTTGACCAATGAGATGTTTTAATCTATTGTTCTTCCATTTAGGATAATTTTTATTAGATCTAATTTCCCTACTCGGAACAAAAGTTGTCTGGGCAGCTAGCACTATGCTCTGGAAAACGTCATATTGGCAACCAAAACCACCTACCTGACCCATAGTCAGGTCATCCCAATTTAGCCCACCTAGGTAATTTCTCAGCCCCATGAAGTTTGCTAAGCGAAAGTCTGGAATATTGACTTGATTGCAGGTACCTGGGTAATTCCATGATATATTGAAACTAAGTGATTTGTGATCGCTTTCCCCAAGCTCTTCATTAACCTCAAGATTATTAATTAGTGATTCTTTGTTGGCAAGAACCAAATCAAGCAAGTTGCTACCTCTAGTTGGTTCTGTCACAAACTGTTTTCAAAAACAATCCTGAACCGTATCAAGAAAGTCACTAGACTCAAGATTACCTGTCACATTTTTCCAATCAATTTGTATAAAGTTAAAATCTCCCATTAACACAACATTTTCATATGTAGACGCCTTATGAATTTCGTCCCATAGCAGCTTACTGCACTCCCTATCCAGGCTTGGGGCCTGTAAATCACACCCAAAATTAATTTTTCACGACCATCGAGAAACTGTAGCCAAACAGATTCTGTGTCCGATGTTTCTAATCTTATATCTTGCCTAACACAACAATTTAAATTATCTCTGACATACATCGCCACTCCACCACCCTTCCTGTTGACCCTATCAGTGTGGAATAGTTTATATCCCTGTATGTTGCACTCAGAAGGCATTTCTCTATCTCTCAGGTTGAACCAGGTCTCTGTTATAGCAATAATATCTATATTACCTGCACTTGCAAGTAATCTTAGCTCATCTATCTTATTTCTTAGACTCCTACTATTAAGGGAGCTAGTCACTTGTTTCCCTCTACTATATCTCTTTGTTTGTTGACCAATTGCTTTGCCTTTACTAGAAACTTTATTTTGAATATTGTCTTTTAAACATATCCCTAAGGTATCCTGGTAATATCTGCTGTTTCCAGGCCTAATACTACAGCCTGATTGTTTCCCACAAACACTCAACATAAGATGTCTGAATAAAAAACACGAGGTATCAAGACACACAACACCAGGTATCAAGACCCTCAACACCAGGTATCAAGACACAACACTAGGTATCAAGACATACAACACCAGGTATCAAGACACAATACGATATATCAAAACACACAACACCAGGTATCAAGACCCTCAACACCAGGTATCAAGACACAACACTAGGTATCAAGACAAACAACACCAGGTATCAAGACACAATACGAGATATCAAAACACACAACACCAGGTATCAAGACCCTCAACACCAGGTATCAAGACACAACACTAGGTATCAAGACATACAACACCAGGTATCAAGACACAATACGATATATCAAAACACACAACACCAGGTATCAAGACCCTCAACACCAGGTATCAAGACACAACACTAGGTATCAAGACATACAACACCAGGTATCAAGACACACAATACGAGATATGAAAACACACAACACCAGGTGTCAAGGCACACAACACCAGGTATCAAGACACACAACACAAGATGTCAAGACACAACACTAGGTATCAAGACATACAACACCAGGTATCAGATCCGGTAACACTAATTATATATATATAATTAGTGTTGCCGGATCTGATACTTGGTGTTGTGTGTCCGTATACTTGATGTTGTGTTCCGATACCTGGTACTGTGTTCTTATACTATTTGTCATGTCATGTGTACTGCTGTTATGTGATGAGTTTGAGTTGTGATCTGTAACCTGGTGCTGAGTGCCCTTACACTTGGTGTTGTGTTCTTATATCTGATATTGTGTTGTGATTCCTGGTGGAGTGTGTTAGATACCTGCAGTTTTTTTCCGGTACCTCACGTTGTGATCTGAAACCTGATGTTTAATGTGCTGATACCTGTTATTGTGTTCTGATACGGGTTTAATGACGTCTTCTCCGGTGATCTTTTTTCTTCTTACTGACACCTGGAATATTTTCCTGATAATTGGAATTATGCCTGATACTAGGTATTATGTTTTTGAATGCCTGGTGATGTTTTTCCTGATACCTAGTCTTCTCTGTTATTTTTACCTTGTGTTGAGAATCATGTTACTTGAGGAAGTAATCCGAAACCTTGTATTTGATTTTGACACCTGTGTTTTTTTTTCCAAATCCTGTCCTTATATATCCTGATACCTGGCGTTGTGTTTCCTGACAACTGGTTCTATGTCTTGATACCTGGTATTGTGTGTCTTCATACCTAGTGTTGTGTGCCTTGACACCTGGTGTTGTGTGTCTTAATGCCTCGTATTGTGTGTCTGTAAAAGACAAGTTGAACCATAGAAAAGACGAATGGGAAAAACAGGTGGTATATTAAGGCATCTGTGGAAAGAAAGAAATTTATAAATGTAGGCAAGAAGCGGAAAGTACCAGAGTATCAAGCACTTCATATGGGTCTGAGGCATGGCTTTAAAGGTTGCAGCAAAAATGAGGTTGCAAACAGTGGAGGTCTTATGTTTGAGAGAAACAGGGGTTACTGAAGTGGTTTGAATATTAAGAGAGGATGGAGTTGACTGGATGACCAAGAAATGTATAAACCTTGGGTGACAGAAAGAAGGGAAAATGGTTGCCCAGGAGGGTTGGAGAGTGTGAAGGAGATTTTTTAGTGGTAGGGGCCTGAGCATCCAGCAGGTGTATGTTAGTATGTTGTTGGAGTGTGAGCAAGGCAACATTTATGAATGAATTCAGGGAAACTGGTTAGCTAGATTTGAGTCCTGGAGGTTGGAAGTACAGTGCGTGTACTCTGAAGGAGGGGTGGGGATGTTTCAGTCCTGGAGGTGGGAAGTACAGTGCCTGCACTGAGGGACGGCCGGGGATGGTCCTTTATAGAAGGTAATGAATTTGATGTTTTTGTACTTTTGGCATGATAGTTACTGCATAATAGCACTTCATTCTTAAATTTATATCTGATAAATAACAAAAAAGGCACAATACCGTGACTGGAACAATACACCCAAAAAAAACTCCTAGAAGAGAGGAGCTTACGATGACGTTTCGGTCCAACTTTGCACACACACACACACACACACACACACACACACACACACACACACACACACACACACATATGTGTGTGTGTGCCAAGTCGGTCCGAAACGTCGTCGTAAGCTCCTCTCTTCTAGGAGTTTTTTTTGGGTGTATTGTTCCAGTCACTTCTTTTGCATACCCAATTTATAATGCGTTAAAGAACCATAGTGACATTATACATTCCTATCTAAGAAATATTTTGACAGGAAAGTAGTTTCTCTGTTCTTAACAGAAAATCTTTACTTCTTTCAATAAGCAACTAATGACTCCATACATTTTCAATATCTGTCACATTACTCCCTGATTCACCCTCTCATATTCCTTTTCCAGATCCATATATGAAAATTGAGACACTTATGCAACATATGGGAATCTTTAATGAAGAAACGTTTCGCCACATGGTGGCTTCATCAGTCCAATGAAAAGCAGAAAAGTGTGAGGAGAGGAGGAGTTTGAGGTAATCAGTCCCTCAGCCTTGAATCGATGTGTTCAGTCCATCACTCTTGTAGGTAGTACAGCATAGTGGCTTATATACTGTAGTCAGGTGAGTGGAAGCAGGAGGAGGCGGGGTCATAGTGGTACCATCCACTAGTGTAAGTAGGTCTTCGTCCAAAGGTTGGACAAGTGTTGAAGAATTCCGTGCATCAAGATCCCATGATGTTGCAATGTCTGACAGATGTGACAAATGGTTTTGAAAACTGAAAAGTTGAAGATTGAGACACTTATGCAATATATGGGAATCTTTAATGAAGACACGTTTCGATACACAGTGGAAACGTTTCTGAACTTAATCTACTTTCTTCAAAACTCTTGTTTATAATCAGAAAAATATGCTGATATAGAATCACCCATTCTCTCATTAGCCTACCTTGTGTACTCTCCCATCACTAGCTCTACATTTCCATTTCTGTCTTTATATTGTACCTCCAGCATAACATTTTTACAGTGCAAAAAGTTTTCATATTTTACACATCTCCATTGCCACCCTCTGTACCTCACCACTCCACCATTCATTTCTCTTCTCACTCACACCCAACCTCTGTACCTCACCACTCAACCTCTGTACCTCACCACTCAACCTCTGTACCTCACCACTCAACCTCTGTACCTCATCACTCAACCTCCAATAAACACAAACTTCGGTTGTGCATAATATCACTTCATGCTTAAATTTATATCTGATAAATAATATAATGGATTTTTGACCAAAACCTTGGTAAGGATGCCAAAGGAAACAAGGACTGGGAAATCTATAAAGTGGTTGAGTAGGTATGGAAAGAGAGGGGAAGGAGGAGAGAAAGGAAAGTAACTCATCGATTTTTGTACTGATTTTAGTAATGGATGCATGTGATGTTGCACATTGTATGGCCCAGCTCACAAACACTTGTATACACAAGAGTGTATACATACACACACGAGATATATGACCACACCATTCAACAGTCGTATAAGTACTCACACATCATGTCAATAGTAACGGCCTTGGAGAGAGGTATACTGAGGTTAGAATTCACGGCTTGACATGTCAGGGTCTTGTTAAGATCACTGCGAGTAAGAAGAGTCAAAGAAAGGTCATTACGGGTGACCTGGCCTGTCATGACCTCACTCACGTCGTCGAGAAGTGACTCCTCATGCCACCAGGTCACCTTAGGCCGGGGATGACCTGAAGGAGAAAAGAGCAACTTTTGAATTATATTCTTGAGACGGTTAAGGGGCACTTAAGTCTTCTAATAACATGTTCATTTTTAAGTAAAAGGACACAAATGCAACTAATGTGACATTTTATTGTGGCAACGTTTCGCTCTCCAGGAGCTTTGTCAAGCCGTTACAAGCAATACATGGACACAGAGGGTATATATATGTTCAGAGTGAGGTGTAATAATACTGGTGGTGTTAGTAGTAATAATAGTAGGGATATAAGTTGTAGTAGTAATACAATAAGGTAATTCAATAAGGTTCTACCTTATTGTATTACTACTACAACTTGAACCACTACTACTTCTACCACCACTAGTATTACACCTCACTCTAAGCATATATATACCCTCTGTGTCCATGTATCGCTTGTAACGGCTTGACAAAGCTCCTGGAGAGCGAAACGTTCCAACAATAAAATGTCACATTAGTTGCATTTGTGTCCTTTTACTTAACATATTGTCGGTAATTCTACCAATATTAATACACGTTCATTTTTCCACAATAATTTACCTTGTCCATAATTACTATTGCATTTGCTTTGTCTGCTTTCGTAAGGTGAAGTATAGGATCTTGGCCTTAATTCATGGTATAACTTAACAAATCTTTAATGACAATTGTGTTGCAGAGGACTGAGCTTTGCTCAGACCTCTGCAACACAATACTTGTGCCTCATACACAATCTTGCAACACAATACTTGTGCATCATACACAATCTTGCAACCCCTAGCATCTAGCAGATGCAAGACACGTCGGAGTGCTGTAAGCTTCTTGGCCGCCTTGTTTGCATGATTTATAACATGGTTCTTTATGGTCAGTCTAGAGTCAAATTTCACCGGCATTACCATCATGGTACCTAGAGACCATCATCATTTGTGTTTTCTCAGGAGCAAATGTTATCGCCATCGGTTTTCCCAGGCTGATATAGCTGTAAGCTGGTTATTGATAAATGACATGCCCATGCACTCCGCTCCAGGCCCTGACTCATGGAACTCCGTGTTCATCAAGAACTGCAAGAAGCCCCTATCACGTGCTTTTAACATCCTATGGAGAGGGAGCATGGACACTGGGGTCGTCCCGCAGCTACTAAAAACAACAGACATAGCCCCACTCCACAAAGGGGGCAGTAAAGCAATAGCAAAGAAATACAGACCAATAGCGCTAACGTCCCATATCATAAAAATCTTTGAAAGGGTTCTAAGAAGCAAGATCGTTATTCATCTAGATAACCATCAATTACACAACCCAGGGCAGCATGGGTTTAGAGCAGGTCGCTCCTGTCTGTCCCAACTACTCGACCACTACGACAAGGTTCTGGATGCTCTAGAAGACAAACAGAATGCAGATGTTATATACACAGACTTTGCAAAAGCATTTGATAAGTGTGACCATGGTGTAATGGCACACAAAATGCGTGATAAAGGAATAACAGGAAAAGTTGGTAGATGGATCTATAATTTCCTAACAAGTAGAACACAAAGAGTAGTAGTCAACAGAGTAAAGTCTGAGGCGGCTAAAGTAAAAAGCTCTGTTCCACAAGGCACAGTACTCGCTCCCATCGTGTTCCTCATCCTCATATCGGACATAGACAGGGATATAAGCCGCAGTGCCGTGTCTACCTTTGCAGATGACACCCGAATCTGTATGACAGTGTCCACCGTTGAAGACACTGCAAGACTCCAAGCAGACATCAACCAAATCTTTAAATGGGCTGCAGAAAACAATATGAAGTTCAGTGATGAGACATTTCAATTACTCAGATATGGAAAACGTGAGGAAATTAAAATCTCATCGGAATACAAAACAAATACCAACCACACAATAGAGCGAAAAACTAATGTTAAAGACCTGGGAGTGATCATGTCAGAGGATCTCACCTTCAATGACCATAACACCGTAGCAATCGCATCTGCTAGAAAAATGACAGGATGGGTAATGAGAACCTTCAAAACCAGGGATGCAAAGCCCATGTTGACACTTTTCAGGTCGCTTGTTCTATCTAGGCTGGAATATTGCTGCACACTAACTGCACCTTTCAAGGCAGGTGAAATTGCTGACCTAGAAAATGTGCAGAGAACCTTAACGGCACGCATAACTGCGATAAACCACCTCAATTACTAGGAACGCTTGAAGTTCCTAAACCTGTATTCCCTAGAACGCAGGCGGGAGAGATACATTATTATATACATGTGGAAAATTCTCGAGGGATTAGTACCAAACTTGCACACGAGAGTCACTCCCTACGAAAGCAAAAGACTCGGCAGACGATGTAACAACCCCCAATGAAAAGCAGGGGTGCCACTAGCACGTTGATGGACAACTCAATAAGTGTCAGGGGCCCAAGACTGTTCAACTGCCTCCCAGCATACATCAGGGGGATTACCAACAAACCCCTGGCTGTCTTCAAGCAGGCACTGGACAGGCACCTAAAGTCGGTACCTGACCAGCCAGGCTTTGGTTCGTACGTTGGACTGCGTGCAGCCAGCAGTAACAGCCTGGTTGATCAGGCTCTGATCCAACATGAGGCCTGGTCACAGACCGGGCCGCAGGGGCGTTGACCCCTGGAACTCTCTCCAGGTGTACTTCAGCTAGCTTACAGCAGCTGGCATTTCATCTCTTGGATAAGTAAATTTCAGAGTACAGTGGCCGCAAAAAAAATCTATACATTTCCAACACAAAAATAAATCTATACACTAGATTATGGTGCATACTTGCCTTTCCGCCATAGGAAAAGTGGTCGAAGCTTGTGATGGCTTAGTGTACTGGAGCCCGTCTTACTGTAACGTTACCCACCACGCCACGCCTCAGTGCTCTTCCAGAGCTCAGTAAGGTGCTAGTGGCACCCCTGCTTTTCATTGGGGGGTTGTTACATCGCCTGCCGAGTCTTTTGTTTTCGTAGGGAGTGACTCTCGTGTGCAAGTTTGGTACTAATCCCTCGAGAATTTTCCACATGTATATAATAATGTATCTCTCCCGTCTGCGTTCTAGGGAGTACAGGTTTAGGAACTTCAAGCGTTCCCAGTAATTGAGGTGGTTTATCGCAGTTATGCGTGCCGTGAAGGTTCTCTGCACATTTTCTAGGTCAGTAATTTCACCGTGGTCAGAATGGGTCAAACTAAACTTTCAATTGCAGAGAAGACCCCGGCACTCACCCTATTAGAGCAAAAAATGTCTGTGATACACGTAGCTGGAGACCTGAAAGTGGCTAGGATGGCAATTTACAATCTTAAGAAAACAGCTGCCTCACTCCCACCTGGCACTGTACTACCTAGGATGGTGGGGTCTGGGGCCCCCAGAAAATCTTCTCTTCGCACAGACAAGATCCTGAAGAGGGAAGTGTTATCAGATCCTGCCATAACAGCCACAGACCTCAAGAAAAAGCATCCTGTACTCCTGAAAGACGTTATAGTGCGAACCATTCAGCACTGATTGTAAAAGGACCTGAAAATGCCTGCTCGACGTGCCGCCAAGAAGACCATGCTAAATGAAGCCATTAAGAAGAAACGGCTTCAGTTCTGCAAGAAGTATAAGGATTGGACCTCAGACCAGTGGCAGAAGGTGATGTTCAGCGACGAGAGTACCTTCAGGCTCGTCAGGAGCGGCTCCAAGACTGTCCATCGTCCCAGTGGTGTGTCTTGTTATGACCCGTGGTACGCTGTGAAGACAGTGAAGCACCTTGACAGTGTTATAGTCTGGGGTAGTTTCAGTGGTTATAAGGGCAGGGGTGGACTATACGTCCTTCCTAAGAACATTACAATAAAAGGAAGTAATTATATCGAGGTGTTAAGGGACCACATGCTGACATTTTGGAACATTCGCGAGTGTGATTTTTTTATTCATGATGGTGCCCCTGCCCTTAACTCAAAAGGAGTGAAAAAGTTCCTGGAGGACAATAATATCAGTGCTTAGGAGTGGCCAGGCAATTCTCCTGAACTAAATCCTATCGAGAATGCCTGGCATGTGGTGAAAAATGTGACTGCAAAAGCTCAACCCACAAACATTACGGACGTAGATGAATGGTTCAGAGAACCGACAAGTTGATAAATTACCCAAGTGTTGCATATGTGGCTAATTTATCAACATTACGGACCTGAAGGAGGCACTGAAGAAGCTTTCGATCAACATGGACGCCTCCCTCTTCTCCATCCTCGCCACTTCGATGCCCAGACGACTTCAGAAGTTGATAAAGAACAATGGTAACATGAACAAGTACTAGTTGGACGCTAAAAAGTGAAAATAAAATTCATGTACATACATTAAGATGCATTTTTTCTATTTATTGTCAAAAAAATTTAATGTATGGATTTTTTTGAGGGCCACTGTACAGTCGTCTGCATATGCATGGGATTCTGGGATGAGATGAAGAAGGTCATTGAAGTTGACATTCCATAACAATGGCCCAAGCACACTTCCTTGTGGAACACTTGCCCCAATAAGATGTCTTGCTGACTGTCCCACTGAGAACTTCACTTGGAGATATACCTTGAAGATAATCACTGAGGAAACATAGCGTAGAGTCTGCAATTCTCTCTCTCTTTCGCTGTCATTACTCGTTCATTGCTCATTGTTGAGTCTGGATGTGTATTGCTGGCCTCTGCTGATTCTTTACTTCTCTTCGTTTTATTGAGTTTATGTTTTTATATTTTTATATCTTGCACATCTCTGGTGGAGAGTCAGGGTGAGTACCGGTGCTCTTGAGGGTTTACCTCACAAAAATCTTATTTAGAATGTACTTCGCTGTCTTGTGGATTTTTATAGGATGTTCCTGTCTTTATACAATGTTGTTCAGTACTTGTCTCTGGGTCTAGACATTGTGGCTATCTCGGCTATGCCATAATGAAAAAAAAAACATGGGAATTTTACTGCCTAGCATGGTAAAGGGAACTTTTCTGTGGTACAGGGACCTCGTATGCTCACCTTACGGTGTGCGATGATCGCTATTGCAGTTCCATGTTTACTCTTGTTGGTCAAGGTGTTGTCTACTATTTTACAATATATCTATGTTGGATAGGCTATTTTAGGGTGACATGAATATTTAAGTAGGAGAAGCGTTTAGAGAGGGGGTGGTAGGTAAGTTTGGGGTACCAGGTGTAAATGATAATGGGGAGCATTTGATTGAACTTTGTATAGAAAGGGGTTTGGTTATACCTGGAGAGAGTTCCAGGGGTCAACACCCCTGCGGCCCGGTCTGTGACCAGGTAACATATTTTAAGAAAAAAGAGGATAAATAAGTATACAAGATATGATGTAGGGCGAAATGACAGTAGTTTCTTGGAATACATATTGGTAGATAAAAGACTGTTGGGTAGACTTCAGGATGTACATGTTTATAGAGGGGCCACAGATATATCAGATCACATTTTAGTTGTAGCTACAGTGAGAGTAAAAGGTAAATGGGATACAAGGAGAATGGAAACAGCAAGTAAGAGAGAAGTGAAGATTTATAAACTAAAAGAGGAGGCGGTTAGGGTAAGATATAAACAACTGTTGGAGGACAGATGGGCTAGTGAGAGTATAATCAGTGGGGTAGAAGAGGTATGGGGTAAGTTTAAGAATATAGTGCTAGAGTGTTCAGCAGAAGTTTGTGGTTATAGGAAAGTGGGTGCGGGAGGAAGAAGAGCGATTGGTGGAATGATGATGTAAAGAGAGTAGTAAGAGATAAAAAGTTAGCATATGAGAGGTTTTTACAAAGTAGAAGTGATGCAAGGAGGGAGGAGTATATGGAGAGAAAAAGAGAGGTTAAGAGAGTGGTAAAGCAGTGTAAAAAGAGAGCAAATGAGAGGGTGGGTGAGATGTTATCAATAATTTTTTTTGAAAATAAGAAAAAGTTTTGGAGTGAGATTAAAAAGTTGAGAAAACCTAGGGAAATAATGTATTTGTCAGTTAAAAATAGGAGAGGAGAGTTATTAAATGGAGAGTTAGAGGTATCGGGAAGATAGAGGGAATATTTTGAGGAATTGTTAAATGTTGATGAAGATAAGGAAGCTGTGATTTCGTGTATAGGGCAAGGATGAATAACATCTTATAGGAGTGAGGAAGAGCCAGTTGTGAGTGTGGGGGAAGTTCGTGAGACAGTGAGTAGAATGAAAGGGGGTAAAGCAGCTTGGATTGATGGGATAAATATTGAAATGTTAAAGGCAGGTGGGGATATAGTTTTAGAGTGGTTAGTGTTTATATTTAATAAATGTAAGGAAGAGGGTATGGTACCTAGGGATTGGCATAGAGCATGCATAATTCCTTTGTACAAAAGAGAGTGTAAAAATTATAGGGGAATAAGTCTGTTGAGTATACCTGGTAAAGTGTATGGTAGAGTTATTATTGAAAGAATTAAGAGTAAGACGGAGAGCAGGATAGCGGATGAGCAAGGAGGCTTTAGGAAGGGTAGGGGGTATGTAGACCAAATGTTTGCAGTGAAACATATAGGTGAACAATATTTAGATAAGGGTAAAGAGGTGTTTGTGGCATTTATAGATTTGGAAAAGGCATATGATAGGGTGGATAGAGGGGCAATGTGGCAGATGTTGCAAATATATGGAATAGGAGGTAGGTTATTGAAAGCAGTGAAAAGTTTTTACGAGGATAGTGAGGCACAGGTTAGAGTATGTAGGCGAGAGGGAGATTATTTCCCAGTAAAAGTAGGCCTTAGACAAGGATGTGTGATGTCACCGTGGTTGTTTAATATATTTATAAATGGAGTTGTAAGAGAAGTGAATGCTCGGGTGTTCGCAAGAGGTGTGGGGTTAAAAGATAAAGAATCTAACACAAAGTGGTAGTTGTCACAGTTGCTCTTTGCTGATGATACTGTGCTTTTGGGGGATTCTGAAGAGAAGTTGCAGAGGTTGGTGGATGAGTTTGGTAGGGTATGTAAAAGAAGGAAAATAAAAGTGAATATAGGAAAGAGTAAGGTGATAATGATAACAAAAAAATAGATAATGGAAGATTGGATATCAGATTGGAGGGAGAGAGTATGGAGGAGGTGAATGTGTTCAGATATTTGGGAGTGGATGTGTCAGCAGATGGGTATATGAAGGATGAGGTGAATCATAGAATTAACGAGGGGAAAAAGGTGAGTGGTGCACTGAGGAGCTTGTGGAGACAGAGAACTTTATCCATGAAAGCAAAGAGGGGAATGTATGAGAGTATAGTTATACCAACACTCTTGTATGGGTGTGAGACATGGGTTGTGAATGTTGCAACAAGGAGAAAGCTGGAGGCAGTGGAGATGTCGTGTCTGAGGGCAATGTGTGGTGTGAATATAATGCAGAGAATCCGTAGTTTGGAGATTAGGAGGTGTGGGATTACCAAAACTATTATCCAGAGAGCTGAGGAGGGGTTGTTGAGATGGTTTGGACATATAGAAAGGATGGAACAAAATATAATGACTTCGAGAGTGTATAAATCTGTAGTGGAGGGAAGGCGGAGTAGGGGTCGGCCTAGAAAAGGTTGGAGGGAGGGGGTAAAGGAGGTTTTGTGTGCGAGGGGCTTGGACTTCCAGCAAGCTTGCGGGAGCGTGTTAGATAGGAGCGAAGCAGACAAATGGTTTTTAGGACTTGACGTGCTGTTGGAGTGTAAGCAAGGTAACATTTATGAAGGGTTTCAGGGAAACCGGCAGGCCGGACTTGAGTCCTGCAGATGGGAAGTACAGTGCCGGCACTCTGAAGGAGGGGTGTTAATGTTGCAGTTTTGAAGCTGTAGTGTAGGCACGCCTCTGGCAAGACAGTGATGGAGTGAATGATGATGAAAGTTTTTCTTTGTCGGGCCACCCTGCCTTGGTGGGAAACGGCCGATGTGTTAATAAAATAAAATAAAAATGTGTAACTAATGTTTACATATTACATATGTACCACATATTACATGTGTACCACATATGTTTCCAGACAATATACTATTGTAAAGTCATTTTACTCATTAACTGTAAACTTGTGAATACACATTAATATATGATTATTTCACAAGGGAAGTAAAGCACCGTGTTTTCAACTCCTGAGAACATTAATGATTTGCCAAATGAACTTAGGAACGTATTTTCCCTAAATCAATAATCCATTTTTTATTAACTTGTTGACATTTGATATTTCCCCTCCTTGATATTATTTGTTTGTTTTATTAATAAAAAGATTCAGGTTCACAACAGTTGTGGTTAAACTTTACAGTGGATATCAAGTACTGACAATCATCTTATGGTCTGCATACAGGTCCGTCATTGTGATATACTTTGCGGAATCCCTTAAATTTGGGAGTTTTTCTAGGAATCTTAAGAACTATGACTCGACTATCCGGGATTCTTGAGCCCAGATATAGTACTAAATTGTCCAGGAGTAAGCTTAAGCTTATCTTCAAATGATGAAATTTGAGGTTGAGAAAGCTCGCTGAGTTACATATATACTAAGATATCTACCTGTCACCTATAAGGTAACTCATAAGATTTTACAGACTAAAGCTCATCCAGATAAGAGTTTACAAAGAAGTAGGACTAATTTTGGGAGTGTAGAATCTACCACAGCGTTTGCACAGGTTAAAAATTTACGAAATTCCCAATTATCATACTCCACATTCCACTGCACAACCTACAGATGGTTCCGAAACTTCTAAGTCTCTGGAGAGAGACAGAGGAAAGGTAAATGAAGGTGAAACATCAGATGTTCAGTACCTACTGTATAAAGTGTCCAACAAAGTATTGCTATGCTTTAGAAATGACGTACCAAACAGGTTACCTGACATCAACATTCGCCCGCACTTTTACATAACCCAGGTACCACACAACCATATTTATGCTTGTACCAACCTCAAGAGTCGTAATGCTTTTAACCCACTGCAAGGTATAGTGTACACACAAAATACCCGAAAGCGAGCGCTGGCTAACCAGCTGGTTAGGTGCAGCTATGATGACAGATAGCGCCCCCGTCTTGGTAATTGGCCGTTTCCCTCAGAGAGCATTGGAGTCGCCTATCGGATTCAGACGGCGGCCATTTTGTGCCATTCAAAAAGCCAGTTAGCGCTCAAACTAGCTAAACTAGTCCTAACTGTTCCTAGCAATCTTAGTGTAGAAAATACTACTTCCACTGCACATCTGCATCCTTAAAGCGTTTTGTGCGTGATTAAAGAGCCACAAAGTGCAGGACATGTTCGATGTCATGCTGCAGTTCCTCCAATTACACGAAATAGATTTAACACTAGATAACGAAGGACCATTGCTTGAGGAGGTAATACAAATGCTAGCCAATGATTCTCATTTACGTTCTGGATACCTGTCTCTATTCTGAAGGGCCACTTTTGTTGATAAAATAGGCATTCTATCAAAACTGACGAGAAATTAATCAATACATCAATCAACTCCACCTTAGGTACCAGCCATCCCATATCTAGTAAATATGGAGTCTATCTCTAGGCGACAGGACTGTTACTTACCCGGTCTAATCGTTGGGTATTCTGGGCGAGCAGTCCAGGAAGCTTCTTTCTTTCGTTTAGACTCACGAAGGCATAAGCCGACATTTTTGCCCGAGATATACAGATTTGTGGAAATTATTTATAATGGTGACTTACCTGTGAAATCTGTTGGAGCTGTTCTTGGACATGACGCTTTCTAGATTCCACCTGAATACTAATAATGAGTCACTGTTACCGCACCGGCATCTATATCTACGAGTCGTGGGATAATTTATGGTTAATAGTGCGTTTCCCAGGTAGGTGAGTAGACCCACACCCGAGCATACGGTCTGGCTCGTGGCGGTTCCGTTTAGTGACTCCCCACAAGGCTTGCGGTCACTTTTTTTTCTTGAAAGGACCGTAACTACACGGAAAACTCTATTTTTCAAGAGAGAGAGAGAGAGAGAGAGAGAGAGAGAGAGAGAGAGAGAGAGAGGGAGGAGAAGAGGAAGAAGACAGAGGAAATGTTACAGAAGAGAGGCATAAGATGAATATGATGAAGAAAATGAGAACGAAGAGGAAAAGGAAATGGAGAGGAATGGCCAGGTGAAAATGGCAAGCAGAGAGAATATGAGAGAGTAGGGGAGATGAAAATAGTTGAGATAATGTGTGAAAATAGGGAAGAGGTAAAGAGAGTATAGACAATGTGACGTGGCTTGGAAGAGTAGAGAAGCCACTTCAACAACAAGCAGAAAATGGGAACAAGATTATAACATAGAGGAAAATAAAGTAAAGCTGGAGATGAGAAGAAAGAACTCGTGGAAAGAAGAGAAAGAAGAGAGAAAGGAAGGAAAATAGGAGGAGAGAAGACAAAAGAAAAAGACAAGGGAAGATTGAAAATTTAAGGAAGGAGAAAAAAAAGGGCGAGAACAGAGAAAAAGATGAGGAGAACAAGAAATAAAAAAAGAAGAAAAGTGAAAAGATATAAAACAGAGGAAGGGGACAGAACTTAAGCTCTTCTATTCTCTGGAATACAAAAATTAAATAAATGCCTTCACCTTTGTAACAATAAACCCAATGAGCGTGAAGAATCCTCTCACTTGTGTGTGTGTGTGTGTGTGTGTATTGTGTGTGTGTGTGTGTGTGTGTGTGTGTGTATGTGTGTGTGTGTGTGTGTGTGTGTGTGTGTGTGTGTGTGTGTGTGTGTGTGTGTGTGTATGTGTGTACTCACCTAATTGTACTCACCTAATTGTGGTTGCAGGGGTCGAGACTCAGCTCCTGGCCCCGCCTCTTCGCTGTCTGCTACTGGGTCTCTGCTCTCCCTGCTCCATGAGCTTTATCATACCTTGTCTTAAAACTATGTATGGTTCCTGCCTCCACTATATCTTTCTCTAGTCCATTCCACTTCCTGACTACTCTGTGGCTGAAGAAATGTTTCCTGACATCCCTTTGACTCATCTGAGTCTTCAGCTTCCAGTTGTGTCCCCTTGTTTCTGTGTTCCCTCTCTGAAACAACCTGTCACTATCTACCTTGTCAATTCCCGCAGTATTTTGTATGTCGTTATCATGTCTCCTCTGACCCTTCTTTCCTCCAGTGTTGTTAGTCCTATTTCCCTCAACCTTTCTTCATAAGACAGACCCCTGAGTTGTGGAACTAACCTTGTCGCAAACCTTTGCACTTTCTCTAGTTTCTTGACGTGCTTGACCAGGTGTGGGTTCCAGACTGGTGCTGCATACTCTAGTATGGGCCTGACGTATACGGTATACAGTGTCTTGAACGATTCCTTGTTAAGGTAACGGAACGCTAATCTTAGGTTTGCCAGTCGCCCATATGCTGCCGCGGTTATCTGGTTGATGTGTGCTTCCGGAGACGTGCTTGGTGTTATACTCACCCCAAGGTCTTTCTCCTTTGATGAGGTTTGTAGCCTTTGTCCACCTAGCCTGTACTCTGTCAGCGGTCTTCTTTGCCCTTCTCCGATCTTCATGACTTTGCATTTGGTGGGGTTAAATTCGAGAAGCCAGTTGCTAGACCAGATGTCAAGCTTGTCCAGGTCACTTTGAAGTCCTGCTTGGTCTTCATCCGATGTGATTCTCCTCATTAATTTCACATCATCTGCGAAAAGAGACACTTCTGAGTCTATCCCATCCGTCATGTTATTCACATATAGCAAGAATAGCACTGGTCCTAGGACTGACCCCTGCGGTACACCACTCGTCACAGGCGCCCACTGTGATACCTCATCACGCAATCAGTGTGTATGTGTGTACTCACCTATTTGTACTCACCTATTTGTGGTTGCAGGGTCGAGTCATAGCTCCTGGCCCCGCCTCTTCACTG
>WNWK01023894.1:0-30462 GCA_009830355.1 Cherax destructor | reverse complement strand
TTGTGCTATGCCGAAAGTGGTACTTGTGCTATGTGAAAGTGGTACTTGTGCATGCGAAAGAAACTCTTGTGGTGCAGTGAAAATTGTGACCAGTCCAGGCTTTGATCCGTGTTCTTATAACTTGTACCACGAAATTCCTGCCTTATTAGCAGGTGTGGTCATGCCAGGCAGGTGTGTGCCAAGCAGGTTTGGGCAGTGCCTTGTGGGTGGTCAGTGCGGGAGGTGTGTGCCAGGCAGGTGTGGTCAGTGCCAGGCAGGTGTGGTAGTGCCAGGCAGGTGTGGTCAGTGTCGGCAGGTGTGGTCGCGCCAGGCAGGTGTGCTCTGTGCCAGGCAAGTGTGTGACAAGGCAGGGGGGGTCCAGGCAGGTGGGTCAGAGAGAAATGACATAAGTGTAGACAGGTGTGGATAGTGGCATAAAATTGGGAAAAGCTCCAGATGTGGTCATTGCCAAACAGCTGGGGTCAGGCAGGGTTGTTCTAGGCAGGTGGGTGTGGTCAGTGCCAGGCAGGTGTGGTCAGTGGCTGGCTGGCCGGCAGGCAGGTGTTTGTGTGGCGGCTGGCCAGTGCCTGGCTGGTGTGGTCAGTGCCTGGCTCGTGGGTCGGTGCCTGGCCGTGTGGTCGGTGCCTGGCTGGTGTGGTCAGTGTTGATAGAACACGTGTTGTCAGCCTCTGCCTCTCAAGAAACACTGCCACTGCCACCTGCCACTGCCCTGCCACAGTGGTCTCCCTTACCCCACTACCTCTAATACTTCCCTTACTATTGACTCCCTCCTCTCCCCTCTTCCTAGTAGCTTCTTCACAAATCTGCCGTCACTAATACCCAAGACTTCCCTGCCACTTTGCTATTGACTGCCCTTACCCACAACTATCGACTGCCACCCCCACCACTATCGCCACCATATCTCCTACCACCATTCATCGTATAACAACCCGGATCCATAAACTCCTAGCCCAAGATTTGCTCCTTCTACAAGTACCAACTATCACACAACGACTTCCACCTAACTTACCACTACCACCATACAACTTCCATTTACCTATGTAACCACTTCCCATCACCACAACCACTTCTACAACCATAATCCAAAACTACCACAACTACTATCTTCAATAACACTACAATTATATTTCACGCTTACCACCACCGCTAGCCACCCCCATAACCACTATCCTGCACACAAAAATTACCTACCACAAACACAATCACTGCCCACTACAGAACCACCCCACCACCACCACAAACATTCCCAACACCACAACCACTGCCCACCACCTAACCACTGCCCACCACCTCAACCACTGCCCACCACCACAAATCTGCCCACCATCTCAAACACTGCCCCATCTAAAAAACTGCCCACCACCTCAACCACTACCCACCACCCCGCCCCTCAACCACTACCCACCACCTCAACCACTAAACCTCAACCACTCCCACCACCTCGACCACTCCCACCACTTCAACCACTACCCACCACCCGACCACTACCCACCACCCGACCACTACCCACCACCCAACCACACCACCACCTCAACCACTGCCCACCACCTCAGCCACTGCCCACCACCTCAACCACTGCCCACAACCACTGCCCACCACTTCAGCCACTGCCCACCACCTCAGCCACTGCCCACCACCTCAATCACTCCACCATCTCAGCCACTGCCCACCACCTCAACCACTAACCACCACCACCCCACAAACAATTCACTACCCACCACCATAACCACTACCCATCACCATAACCACTACCCATCACTATAACCACTACCCATCACCATAACCACTACCCCATCATAACCACTCCCATCATCATAACCACTCCCATCATAACCACTACCCATCATTATAACCACTACCCATCATCATAACCACTACCCATCATCATAACCATACCCATCATCATAACCACTACCCCATCATAACCACTACCCATCATCATAACCATCCTATCACCATACCCACTACCCATCACATAACTACTATCCACCACAAACTACTTCCCACCACAACAAACCTCCAAACTATAACCACTGCAACCACCATCCACTACCCACCAACATCGCTTTTACAACTACCCCAGCAACACACTACCCCAGCAGCACACAACACCCCAGCAACACACACCCCAGCAGCACAAACTACCCCAGCGCAAAACACCCTACAACACACAACTACCCCAGCAACACACAACTACCCCAGCAACACACAACACCCCAGCACACAACTACCCTAGCAACACAACTACCCCAGCAACACACTACCCCACAACACACAATTGCCACAGTTAGAACAGCTATCACAGCTAGAACAGCTACCACACAGACACAACTACCACAGCTAGACACAACTACCACAGCTAGACACAACTACCACAGCTAGACACAGCTACCACAGCTAGACAATACCGAACACAACTCCACAGCAGACACAACTCCACAGCTAGACACAGCTACCACAGCAACAAGCTACCAAGCTAGACACAACTACCACAGCTAGACACAGCTACCACAGCAGAACATCTACCACATAGACACAGCTACCACAGCAGACACAACTAACAGCTAGACACAGCTACCACAGCGACACAGCTACCAAGCTAGACACAGCTACCACAGCTAGAACAGCTACCACAGCTAGACACAATACCACAGCTAGACAAACACCACAGCTAGACACAACTACCCCACAAGACACAACTACCGCCACAAGAGACAACTACCGCCACAAGAGACAACTACCACTACAACGACAAGCAATTATCAAAACGACACAACTACTACAACAAATTTAACACCACAACCACCATTACCAGCTCTCCCATTACAACTCTGGCAATTATAAAAACAGTGATGATTAACCTCTATTTTTCCTCTCAGCCGTTCCACCATTGCTAACTGCTTCCTGCCACCAAAAACACCCTCACTGCCACCATTGCTAACTACCCCCGCCACCATTGCTAACTACCTCACTGCCAATTGCTAACTAGTTTAACTACCACCTTTGCTAATTCCATACCACCTTTAAATAACCCTTCATACCACAATCACTAATCTGTTCCCTACCACCATCAGTAACTAGTCCCATAACTCCGACATTAATCAATCCCACTCTCCTATTACCGACAGTTCATCCCACCAATACCCACTTCGAAAACTTGTTGCCACCACCCACGACACCACCCACTGACACCACCCACTGACACCCCCACTGACACCACCAACTCTCACCACTTAGTCACCAACCCACTGTCACCACTAGGTCGCCACCCACTAGTATCATCAGCTGCCACTACCCACTAGAATCAACCACTGTTTCCACCCCGCCGCCACGAAACACCACAGCTGCTGAACAGCACAGCAGCACAACAGCAGCAGCAAAGCAGGAGCAACAAAGGAATCAGTAACAGAAGAGAATCATCCCATCATCAACAACAGAATCATCGCAGTACCAACGGCAGAAGAAACAGCAGAACCGTCAGAAACATCAACAGAAGCAGCAACAGCAGAAGCAGCAGGGAAGGCAGCAGAAGCAGCAAAGCAGCAGAAGCAGCAAGAGCAGCAGGGCAGCAGGAACAGCAGCAGGAACAGCAGCAGAAGCAGCAAGAGCAGCAGGAGCAGCAGGAACAGCAGCAGGAACACAGCAGGAGCAGCAAAACTCAAAGGCAGAACACACCAGAAGAACAACAACACCCACGGTACGTTCTCAGTACTTTATGTATCACTATCTTGTACACTTCATGCATCACTATACTTGTTACAATCATGTATCACTATACTTGTACACTTCATGCATCACTATACTTGTTACACATCATGTATCACTATACTTGTACACTTCATGTATCACATACTTGTTACACATCATGTATCACTATACTTGTACACTTCATGTATCACTATACTTGTTAACATCATGTAATATACTTGTACACTTCATGCAATACTATACTTGTTACACATCATGTATCCTATACTTGTACACTTCATGTATCACTTTACATGCTACACTTCATTATACTATACATGCTACACTTCATGTATCACTATACTTGCTACACTTCATGTATCACTATACTTGTACACTTCATGTATCACTATACTTATACACTTCAGATACTATACTTGTACACTTCATTATCCTACACCACCTTCATGTATCACTACACTTGCTACACTTCATGTATCACTATACTTGTACACTTCATGCATCACTATACTTGTTACAATGTATCACTATACTTGTACACTTCATGTATCCTTACTTGCTACACTTCATGTATCACTATACTTGCTACCCTTCATGTATCACTATACTTGCTACCCTTCATGTATCACTATACATGCTACCCTTCATGTATCACTATACTTGTTACACTTCATGTATCACATACATGCACACTTCTGTATCACTATACTTGTTACACTTCATGTATCACTATACATCTACACTTCATGTATCACTATACATGATACACTTCATGTATCGCATACTTGCTACACTTCATCCCCTGCCTGGTGGCTATAGCTCCGCCCACACGGCGAGTGTCCGTTGATTCCCGGCGAGGGTAGAAACATTGGGCGTGTTTCTTCCCGGTTGTCTATGTTCACCCATCAGTAAAATGGGTACCTGGGTGTTAGTGGACTGGTGTGGGTCGCATCCTGGGACAAAACTGACCTAATTTGCCCGAAATGCTCAGCAAAACAAACGGCTTTCTATTAGTAGCATGTCATTGATGTCAGCTAGGTCGGTACCTTGTACATGTACTTGTAGACATGTATTATTTTAACTGTTACTGCTTGTTACTTACTGTATCACTGCTTTTTACCCGTATCCTGTTTTATTATGTCCTGTTTTACTGTATCACTGCTTGTTACTGTATCATCTTGCTGTATCACTGCTTGTTACTGTATCACGCTTGTTACTGTTCACTGCTTGTTACTGTATCCTGCTTGTTACTGTATCACTGCGTTATGTATCACTGCTTGTTACTGTATCACAGCTTTTACTGTTACTGTTTGTTACTGTATCACTGCTTGTTACTGAATCACTGCTTGTTACTGTATCACTCTTGTTACTGAATCACTGCTTGTTACTGGTTACTGTATCACTGCTTGTTACTGAATCACTGCTTGTTACTGGTTACTGTATCACTGTTTGTTACTGAATCACTGCTTGTTACTGGTTACTGTATCACTGCTTGCTACCCTTCATGTATCACTGCTTGCTACCCTTCATGTATCACTGCTTGCTACCCTTCATGTATCAATTCTTTCTACCCTTCACGTATCACTGCTTGCTACCCTTCACGTATCACTGCTTGCTACCCTTCATGTATCACTGCTTGCTAACCTTCATGTATCATTGCTTTCTACCCTTCATGTATCACTGTTTTCTACCCTTCATGTATCACTGCTTGCTACCCTTCATGTATCATTGCTTTCTACCCTTCATGTATCACTGCTTGCTACCCTTCATGTATCTTTTTTACCCTTCACGTACCCTTCTTGCTCCCTTCCGTTCCTGCTTTACCCTTCATGTTCATTGCTTTACCCTTCATGTATCACTGCTTGCTACCCTTATGTTCATTGCTTGCTACCCTTCATGTTCATTGTTCTTACCTTCATGTATCACTGCTTGCTACCCTTCATGTATCACTGCTTTCTACCCTTCATGTATCAATGCTTTCTACCCTTCATGTATCACTGCTTGCTACCCTTCATGTATCACTGCTTGCTACCCTTCATGTATCACTGCTTGCTACCCTTCATGTATCACTGCTTGCTACCCTTCTGTATCACTGCTTGCTACCCCTTATCACTGCTTGCTACCCTTCATGTATCACTGCTTGCTACCTTTCATGTATTCTGTTGCTACCCTTCATGTATCATGTTTTCCCCTTCATGTACCTGCTTGCTACCCTTCATGTATCACTGCTTTCACCCTTCAGTATCCTGCTTTTACCCTTCATGTATCACTGCTTGCTACCCTTCATGTACCTGCTTGCTACCTTTCATGTATCACTGCATGCACCCTTCATGTTATGTTTACCCTTCATGTATCACTGCTTGCTACCCTTCATGTATCACTGCTTGCTACCCTTCATGTATCACTGCTTGCTACCCCAGCACTGCTTGCTACCTTATGTATCATGTTGCTACCCTTCATTATCCGTTCACCCTTCATGTACCTGCTTTCTACCCTTCATGTATCACTGCTTTCTACCCTTCATGTATCACTGCTTGCTACCTTTCATGTATCACTGCTTGCTACCCTTCATGTATCACTGCTTGCTACCCTTCATGTATCACTGCTTTCTACCCTTCATGTATCACTGCTTGCTACGCCTCATGTATCACTATATTTGCTACAACAACCAAACATCTTAAGCAAAGATGTATCATAAATACATAGAATGACAGAAATACGTGGAACTCATATCCACGATACATATTGCAGGTGTATGGTGCAGTATATACACCATACACCTGCAATATGTGTAACATATGTACACTTGCAGGATATGTAGCATACACTTGCAGTATATGTAGCATACACCTGCAGTATATGTAGCATACACCTGCAGTATTGAGCAACATCTGCAGTATATGTAGCATACACCTGCAGTATATGTAGCATACACCTGCAGTATATGTAATATATACCTTTAATAAGTGTAACTTGCATCCTATACATGTAACATATCGTCAATGTACGTGTCATATACCTAACATTGCCTGACATATATCTAACATAGTCATGCCATATATGTATACCTGTAGTATGTCGATCAATATGTGGACTATAACATTCCTACAATATATCTGACAAACACCTGCGATTTCTATCCAAGAATTTGAAAGAAGTTACTTTAATTACATTCTTATAGTCGATATATATGTATATATATATATATATATATATATATATATATATATTATATATATATATATATATATATATATATATATATATATATATATAGTGGTGTGTGTGTGGTGCCGAATGGCAAAACTTGCTATTTTGGCTTAAATAGCAACGCTCTTCTTACCGAATAAGGCAAAAAATTTGTGTATGCAATAATTTCGCAAAAATCATTCTGAACCTGACGAAAAAATAAATTTCATTGTTTGATTATTATTAAAATTTTTTAAACTTATCTAAATTAATTGGATTAGGCTAAATTAAATTACCTTGTTATAATAATGTTAGGTAAGTTTCCTAAGGTTCTTTTGGTACAAATTCATTATTTTTTATGTTAACATAAATGAAAAATATATCTTTAAATGTATAAGATAAATTTTTAGAAAGAACTTAATTTTAAATGAGTTCTTTAATTTACCAGTTTTACCTATTCGGTACGACATATAAATATATATATATATATATATATATATATATATATATATATATATATATATATATATATATATATATATATATATATATATTATTGCTGATAGTGGTATACAATTTGATAGTGGTATACACATTTGATATGGTATACACATGCTGATAGTGGTATACACACTGCTGATAGTGGTATACACACTGCGGATAGGGGTATACACACTGCTGATAGTGGTATACACACGTGATAGTGGTATACACACGTGATAGTACGTCATTTTAGACCAACACTCTTAAGGGGGAACCGAAACAGTTGACGAACTCTTCACTCTAGGAATTGGCACTACTTTCCCTTCCTCGGATCAAACCAGATTACCTTTCATTTCTCCTGGCGTTTTACGACCCCTATGGGTTTAGAGAAATCAGACAGATATTTCCTATATTCCACACTGCCTGTCCAGTGTACCTCAGTGATAAGAGACAGGTACTACCAGTATCCCTCACCCCAGCCTCCTGTACCTCAGTGATCAGAGACAGGTACTACAGATCCCTCACCCCAGCCTCCTGTACCTCAGTGATCAGAGACAGGTACTACCAGTATCCCTCACCCCAGCCTCCTGTACCTCAGTGATCAGACAGGTACTACCAGTATCCCTCACCCCAGCCTCCTGTACCTCAGTGATCAGAGACAGGTACTACCAGTATCCCTCACCCCAGCCTCCTGTACCTCAGTGATCAGACAGGTACTACCAGTATCCCTCACCCCAGCCTCCTGTACCTCAGTGATCAGAGACAGGTACTACCAGTATCCCTCACCCCAGCCTCCTGTACCCTCAGTGATCAGACAGGTACTACCAGTATCCCCACCCCAGCCTCCTGTACCTCAGTGATCAGACAGGTACTACCAGTATCCCTCACCTCAGCCTCCTGTACCTCAGTGATCAGACAGGTATTTCCTGTATCCCTCACCAAAACCTCCTGTACGTCATTGTACGGAAAATCTTTGCAGAGGCAGAAGAGCTGCAGCTCAGTCCCTCCAAGAACGTTTAGGAGACACAGGAGATCTACCCTAACACTCTCAAGAAGCCTTCCTAACTAAACTGATCAAATTTCAAAACAATATATATAAAAAGGAAAATGATGTGATCAATATTGGTATTTACGTTCAGTTGTCTGACACTCCGATCCTGTATCTTAGAGACATCAACCTTGTAAGTTTGAAGCCAACCTGAATCCCGTTAGAAATTTCCTTGACAATTTTTTTGGAAATAAATATCCCAATTTCTTCAATAAATCGACTAAGTGAGATACATAAGGTAAAAGGACACAAGTGTAACTAATGTGATATTTTTATTGTGGCAACGTTTCGCTCTCCAGGAGCTTTGTCCAGCCGTTACAAACAATACACGGACACAGAGGGTATGCATAGGCTTAGAGTGAGGTGTAGTAGTTGTAATACTAGTAGTACTAGTAGTTGTAGTAATACACGTTGTAGAAAAAGCCGACTTGTTCATGAGTAAAATGGTTATTAAGGCTTATTGCTTAGGTAGCATAATTACATAAGAAAGGATGGGTATGGGCTTGTTGGCCCATACTGGGCAGGTTTTTCAAAAATCCAACCCACTAACAGAACACTAGGTTGGGCAAATATTTCTGTTAGTGGTTGGATTTGAGAAGACCTATTTCAGTGTTTTTCTTCTTTTATATAGTATCAGCAACAGCAACTGTGTGATGGCAGGGTCTATCGTTTTGAGGAGAATTCTTGCTAATACTTGAGAGATGATGAAGCTGACTTTATTTTGCTTGTGTTAGAAACAACGATTAATGATGATTGAAGGCATTTACGTCTGCAGAAATTAGGTTCTTTGATCACTAGTCGGGCGTCTCTGAATTTCATGACGTGATTGGTGGAATTCCGGTGTTGTACGCAGGCGTTGTTCAAGATATCGTTTCAACATGCATTTATATGTTCATTGAGACGTGTTTCGAGGTTCCTTGCTGCTGCACCTTCATATATCCTGTCGCAGCCTCCACAGGGTATAGTGTAAACCACTGCATTGAGTGGTTCATGGTGCATCGATTTTGTCCTGGTTAGATCCCTTATGGAAGTGCTGGATGCGATGGCGACTCTAGTGTTAGTTTGTGTGAGTACTTTACAAACGTTCACTGGAACCTGGCTGTTGGGAAGGATTATAACTTTGTTAGGAGTGGTGTTGGTGCGTGGAAAATTAATGATCTGAAGGGCTCTTTTTTTTGCAATCTTTGATGAAAAGTGAAGAAAAATGAAGGTCAGCAAAGGTTTGGTTATGTATGTACATTTCTCGTCAAGAAACTCAGGACTACAAATTCGGTAAGCTTTTAGGAAAAATCCGATGATGATGCCTCTTTTGGTCTTAGTATCATGACTGGAATAGAAGTGTGAGAGATCAATTTTGTTTGTAGATTTTCGATAAACTTGAAATCTTAGATTGTTATCTACTTTGTGGATGAGGACGTCTAGAAAAGGTAGCTTGTCATAGGACTCTTCTTCGAGTGTAAACTGGATAGCCGGTTCAACTTCGTTGAGCCTTGCCTGAAGATTCCGCACATCAAAACATTTGGGAGTTAAGTGTTTAGCTTCTAGGTGTTCCATATACAAGTTAGCTAAGACGGCGCTGATGGGGGACTCCATTCAGACACCATAGGTTTGTTTGTAGAGCCTGTTATTGAAAAAAAACAGTTGAAATTAATGCAGAGTTCAATTAAGTCAAAGTCTCCGGGAGGTAGAAGATGATTAAGGTCCTGATTGACTTTACGTCGTAGAACGTCAATGGGTTGTGTGGAGAGGGAAGTTACGTCCAAACTACTTAGTTTCTTGTTTCGGAAGGAGAGGTCTCTGATGAGATTGAGAAGGTCGCCTGAATGATTTAGATGAGCGGGGCTGATGGTCCCCAGAAGACAGGAAAGGTGTTTGGCAAGAACTCCGTCTAGTTTGTGTGGTGCACTGCCTATACCTGATGTGATTGGTCTAAGAGGAATATTATGTTTATGGATCTTAGGTAAACCATACACGTGTGCTGGATTAGGGTTGCTGGGTATCAAGTGCAGAACTTTCTTCCCTTCACTAGTGAGTTTGAGTATTTGTCTGGTTTTATATAGGAAATCTGGTGAGTGTCTTCCACTGTTGTGTGCTGACGGGTTCGTATGTACACTGGTCATTCAAAAGGTCCATCAATTTGTTGAGTATGACGACTCCACCTCCTTTGTCGCCGGTGGTGAGTATGATCTTCATTTTCCCTCCTTTGTCATCAAAGACTGCTAGAAAAAAGCCCTTCAGATCATTAATTCTCCACGCACCAACACCACTCTTAACAAAGTTATAATCCTTCCCAACAGCCAGGTTGCACTGAACGTTTCCAAGGTACTCGCACAAGCTAACACTAGAGTCGACATCGTATCCAGCACTTCCATAAGGGATCAAATCAGGACAAAATCTTGAACCAATCAATGCAAGGGTTTACACTACACTGTGGAGGCTGCGACAGAGTATATGTAGGTGAAACAGCAAGAAACCTCGAAACACATCTCAATGAAAACACACAAATCCATATAGAAAAGATACAACACCGGAATTCCGGCAATCACCTCATGAAATTTAGTGACGCCCGACTTGTGATCAAAGAACCTAATTTCCGCAGACGTAAATGCCTTGAATCATCATTAATCGCTGTTTCTAACACAAGCAAAATAAAGGCAGCTTCATCATCTCTGAAGTATTAGCAAGAATCCTCCTCAAAACACTAAACCCTGCCATCACATAGTTACTGTTTGCTGATACTATATAAAAGAGGAGGAACACTGAAATAGACGTTCTCAAATCCAACCACTAACATAAATATTTGCATAACCTATTTTTATGCTACCCAAGGAATAAGCTTTAATAACCTTTTTACTCATGTACAAGTCGACTTTTTCTACCATATGTATTGCTAATACTACTACGACTACTACTGCTACGACTACTACCACTAGTATTACAACTATTACACCTCACTCCAAGCCTATATATACCCTCTGTGTCCATGTATTGTTTGTAACGGCTTGACAAAGCTCTTGGAGAGCGAAACGTTGCCACAATAAAATGTCACATTAGTTGCACTTGTCCTTTTACCTAACATATTGTAGGTAATTCTGCCAACATTAGTGAGATACGCCAGCATTGAATGAGGTTTGAAGCCGATCAGAAGAGGCATTCTTAATTATATCACATAAACTAAAATCCCAGTGTGATTTTGTTATTGGGGCATGAGCTGGCCTATAACAATAAGCTAGTAACTGTTTTTCAAGGAGACGTTCTCGAGATATACTTAAACCCAGAACTTTTTTAAATAACAGCAACCAGTAAGAATTTCTTTCGGTGGGGATACAAAATCTCTCTCTTCCCTTCATAAAACCCACTACATCAATAAAATATTCTCCAATATAAGAAAAAACTGAATAAATAAACGCTCGCTATTATTTCACTGATTTATTCAAATCGAAACAAATCCACTAAATTTAAACCATGATTATTAATGTCTTCCAAGTCAATATAATACACATTTTTTCTGTGTCAATATGAGCGTGTTAGGACAGGCGGTCACTTTTACACAAGTTTCTGAAAGAAATTGGAACGACCTGTTTAATTAAAACTTAATCAGTGTCTGTGGACGCTGAGGACAATCACTGGAGAATTATCTGAGGAGTGACGAGGCTGTGTCATCTTGAAGCTTGTGGTGGTGACAAGGCTGTGTGTCATCTTGAAGCTTGTGGTGGTGACAAGGCTGTCTCATCTTGAAGCTTGTGGTGGTGACAAGGCTGTGTCATCTTGAAGCTTGTGGTGGTGACGAGGCTGTGTCATCTTGAAGCTTGTGGTGGTGACGAGGCTGTGTGTCATCTAGAAGCTTGTGGTGGTGACGAGGCTGTGTCATCTTGATACCATCTGCTTGTGTTTACTTAGTTCTGATGATGTATACTGAGATCTGATGATGTATACTGAGTTCTGATGATGTATACTGAGATCTGATGATGTATACTGAGATCTGATGATGTATACTAAGATCTGATGATGTATACTAAGATCTGATGATGTATACTGAGATCTGATGATGTATACTGAGATCTGATGATGTATACTGAGATCTGATGATGTATACTGAGATCTGATGATGTATACTGAGATCTGATGATGTATACTGAGATCTGATGATGTATACTGAGATCTGATGATGTATACTGAGATCTGATGATGTATACTGAGATCTGATGATGTATACTGATCGATGATACTGGATCTGATGTATACTCGGATCTGATGATGTATACTCGGATCTGATGATGTATACTCGGATCTGATGATGTATACTGGGATCTGATGATGTATACTCGGATCTGATGATGTATACTGGATCTGATGATGTATACTCGGATCTGATGATGTATACTCGGATCTGATGATGTATACTCGGATCTGATGATGTATACTCGGATCTGATGATGTATACTCGGATCTGATGATGTATACTCGGATCTGATGATGTATACTCGGATCTGATGATGTATACTCGGATCTGATGATGTATACTCGGATCTGATGATGTATACTCGGATCTGATGATGTATAATCGGATCTGATGATGTATACTCGGATCTGATGATGTATACAAAGGTTAGACAAGTGTCCAGCCATATGCTGTACTTTCTACAAGATTGATGGACTGATCACATCAATTTCAGGCTGTGTGACTGATTACCTCAAACTCCTCTCCTTACACCTTTTTGCTTTGTATTGGACTGATGAAGCCACTGTGTGGTGAAACGTTTCCTTAATAAAGATTCTCATATGTTGCATAAGTAACTCAATCTTCAACTTGTCGGTTTTCTAAGGCATTTATCACAAAGAAAGTAATCATTGAGAGGTCAGATCCCTCTGAGGGACCGACCACCTCAAAACTACGTCTTAAAGAGTGATGGACTGATTACATCGTCTTCACATCTCTACTGCTTCTTCTAACTCTAATGTACTAGACTGAAAAAGCCTACTGTGTAGGTCAAACATTTCGGAATAAAAACATCTAAATATTGCACATGTCTTACCATCCACTATTCATAGTCCTTCATAACCTAAACATCTACGATATATTTGTAATTGTTTATAATAAAAAGAGTTGCGCACCTTAGATTTTACAATCTTATCAACAACTTAATCTTGCTTTGCAATTATCTTGAAAAAAAAAATGGGACTGCAACTTCTTCGCTTTTAGAAACTTTGTGTCTTGTCAACAAAGAGTGATCTTTCATCTCTGAAGAAGTATGGCTTTAGTAGTAGATTTTTTCCTTGAAAATTTTAAGCGTATAAGAAGTTAATGCTATCCATTATTGACAATTTTTCGTAATATATATATATATATATATATATATATATATATATATATATATCCTAATCCATGTGTTAATATATATATATATATATATATATATATATATTATATATATATATATATCCTCTTGAGAAGTGGATAAAAAGGCTTCAAGGAAGAATATTTGGATTTCTTCCTGAAGCTATTTGAATATTCCACTTCTCCTTCCACCCCATCTTTTCATTTTTTATTACATCATATGGTACAAAAGATTTAAGAGATACATTGTTGATATAAAGATGGCATATACAGTACATGAGGTGTGAGAGATACATGTCTAGTACATATTGTTACATGTTTGTCACTGATTATAATGCGAAAATCTCATCCAGCTCCTCAGAGCTGGGACGCGTGCCCAAATTACAGCATGCATTACCCTCTGAACAGCAGCGCTGAGTCGATGGAACAGAAAACTAGCTGCCCTGGGATTACTAGCTACCCTGGTGAGTGGAAAAATAAACACATAAGCAGTATTATGTGATCCTTTATTGACAACGTTTCGCCCACGCAGTGGGCTTTATCTAGTCACAAACAGGATCACATTATACTGCTTATGTGTTTATTTTTCCACTGTGTCGGTATTTTATACCATTTATTTCTACTCTGTTGAGTGTTTTGCCCAGCTCCTTGACTAACTTAGATGCACTCTTTCCCCATGAGCCAAGGGTCTCTGAGGCTATGGGAACAAACATATAATGATGGGCAAGTTCTCCATATTTTCTCGACTTTTGGGACTCCCTGAAGGTGGTAGTTACCCCTCCATCCTCCCTGGTGTATTGGAGATGGGTATCAGCCAAGGTAGATGCACATGTGTAGTCCCACACCACCTGCTTGCCGTCTGTCCAGGCTTGAAGGGTGATACCATCTGGACGCTTTTGGCTGTCATCAGATCTGCATAGTTGGGGTGGCTCCCTTACTGCTGGGCATCCGGCTGTTGTGAGGCTCCTCTTGATAATGTTATTAACCTCATCATGTCTTTCCCTCGGATTTACGATACACTAGACCATGGTACCCGAATCAGTCTGCTGCTTCACTACCACAAATACACCTGTGTTCGGCGAGAATAGGGGCGGCAAGTCGAAGGGCAACGTCAATGCGGATGGTCTGTGGGTCGAGGCGTGTGCCAAGGCTGGAGTTGGGAACAGCCAACAGAAAGTCCCCTGCATGAGGAGCTCTCACTGCCAGGAGGCGGGCTCTATCCTTCCCTGACACACTCTGAAGCATTGCTGAGGCTATATTCTCTATTATTGGGCCTTACCAGTGCGACTGTTTGTAGTTGTTGGGGGGAGCAGGCTTATTTTTAGAGCCCGTTAGATTATCCCAGATCCTGGCTCCGTCAACGAACTTTTGGTCATGGATTCCAATCTTGTCCCTATGATGTTTAGGGAGAGTCGCTGCTACAAGCCCTCTGGATGCAATGCATGAAGACAGGAAAGCAGGTAGAGCAATCTGTGATGACTTGCGGACACCAATGCCTCCTAGTCTGACTGGGAGTGTAGCTTGGTCCCACTGCCCATCTTCTACAGTAATGTTAAGTACTTTAGTAAAGATCTGCCTCAGGATACTGTCATATTCGTGCAGTATAGGGTTATCATATGAAGGAGCACATCTTAGGAAATATGTCAACCTGGACAGAAGGTACAAGGCATCATGGGTGTCAAGATTGCCTATTCGTTGTTCCATTCTACTCAATTCTTCCAGTTTCTTCCTGAGAATTGTGTCAATGGCATCGCTTCCCAGAGGTGCTCCAAGCAAGACACTATTTGTAGGGACAATGACTGATGCTCCTGGTAGTTTTGATCTCACTGCATCTATCACTTGTTGATTGACTGAGATGATTTCACATTTGGATGGATTCAAGATGAGACCCATTTCCTGTCCCCGTGTCATCACCTGTGTAAGATCATCTAGAAGGGACTCCTTTGTACCTGCTAGTGTGCCATCATCCAGGAACCAGATGTTTAGCTCACTGGTCAGTCTGACTGTGATTTCCCTAACCGCTATACAGAAGAGAAATGGTGCGAGAGGGTCCCCTTGCTGGACACCCTCTGGTGATGTGATTTCATGCTCTCCAAACAGGAGCATTGATTCCTTGCTATATCCAGCTGAAACAAAAGGGAAGAGTCCTAGGAAATGTTCTTTACAGCTGCTAATACTACGTCTCTTTTCAGGAGATTAAATGCATTCTTGAAATCTAATTTAACCACAGCATTGTCCTCAGGCAGGTTGTTGATATACGCCCTTGTTGCATGAACCGCTGCTTCACTTCCTTGAGAGACCCCAAAGCCAAGCTGGTTTGGTTGAAGCATGATGGCCGCCTCTGCGCGAATACTTCGGACAGCAGCTTTAGAAACTTTAGAAATGAGGTGGCAAAACGTGTTGCCCACTGCGATTGGCCTAGTTCCTCCATCCTTCTTTTTAAGGGCACAAAGTGATGCACCAAAAAAAGGTTTAATTTCTTCAGGAATCAGACCAGCCAAGGAATTGTTGACAAACCTTGTGATCTCTGACAGCAGTGTCTCTGCAAACTCCCCGATAACTGGATTAACCATTTCCTTCAAATGCTGTGGCCTTATTCCAGTGTAACCCCCAGCAAAGCCGGACAGGAATGACATTATTGCTTTGTAAATGTCTGAGTCTTGCACAATCAATGGTTCCACAGTGGGGACAAAGGTGTGGGAACTGTTGGTGCCCCTGGTTTCCCTGGCAGGGTGCTTTCCTCTAAGTTCTTCAGCAGTGTCAGCATCCCTGAGGGCAACTGTATCTTCACTGATGATAATTCTGATTGCTCCCACTGTGTTGCCCTCTTCAATTTTCTTGCTCACTTGGACTCTGATTTTTTCGCTGTCAGTGGAGTGAGTGGGGGTTCTGCCTCTCCCATTTTTGTATTGATGGGGAAGGTGAATGAGGTTATCAGCTCTAGGAAAGTCTCTTAAGGATTTAATGATCACTGAGGCTAGCCTCTTTCCCCTTCTTTCTTGC
This sequence comes from Cherax destructor, assembly GCA_009830355.1. Taxonomy (NCBI): domain Eukaryota; kingdom Metazoa; phylum Arthropoda; class Malacostraca; order Decapoda; family Parastacidae; genus Cherax; species Cherax destructor. Next base: position 13,693 of record WNWK01023894.1, on the reverse strand, counting down.
ACAGTTAAGCAGACATTGCCAAAAAGTAGCAAGTTGTGCCATGCCTTGATGGTTGGTGGAGCATTTAGGATAGCAGACCCATCGTTTATTTTTATTAAGAGGTCCGTAAGTTTCCCAGCTGTGTGTGGACAGGCTGCTTTGGGAATATGTGTGAGTGTCCTGATACCTGTTGCTTTAATTGCTTCCAGGATATTATCTGATGAGATGAGATCTGTTGGAGTGGGTTCAGGTGCCTGAAGTGGCTCTGGGCTATCACTTTCCACAGGAGGACATCCTGAATCCGGGCAGCTACCATGTTTGCGGAGGAAACCATTAAAGTTGAGACAACGAAGCTGTAAACACGACCGACACTTGCCTCTCCTAGTATTGCCAGCCGTGCCATTTCCCTGGCTACTTGCTTCCTCCTGACTGGCATTCATCTGGCTAGGTAGACTGTAGTAGGAGTGGAGTAAGACATACTAGATGGGTATGCTGTGTGGAAGGTAGTGAACTTGACCGTGGTGGCCTGGTAGGGCTTGAGGGATGTCGCTGGGATTTGGGTGGGGGAGGCGCAGGTAGTTGGGTGGGGGAGGCACAGGTTTTTGGGTGGGGGTGGCCAGGGGAGAGGAGTGAGGGGAATACACTACACAAGGACTTGCACTCTATATATTGTTCACACTGTCTTACAATACACACATTATTTGTTTCCCATATACGTCATGAAAGATAAGGATATGTGCACTGCTGAACCCCAGTGTCTTCCTTCACCACCTACACACAGCGCTTCTTTCCCATCCCCCGTGGCGTAGGGGAGACGGCACTGGCTGGTCACTCCCTCGTTAACATTAACCCCACATTGTTTTTCCATAACATATGCCTATAATTATTCTATGCATCGACACGTAATCATTTCTAGGTTATCTGGAAGTATGGAGCATGATGCCTGAGGTAGATGTTTTTGAGAGTTTTTCGAGGTTTGTATGTACGGTAATCTTGGCCGGCACTCCCACACAGAGTAGGCCTTATTCTCCCCAACCCCACTGGCCATCTTCCACACTACCACGCGCCTGGGTTCGAACCCATGTTGTACTGGCCCGTCATTGTGAGCGAGAACCACATGACGCCTTAAACCACAGGACTACCCAATCCTACAAGAACCAAGCACCCAGCTACGCTAGGTGTGTCACTCTTGGTCCGAGGACATACGGTAGTGTGGGAGCTTTCAAGCTAATTTCATTCTCATCCCTGTTTGGTGTACTAGCCTACGAGCAGCATATAGTATATATTATTGTAACCACGAACGAGTGGTATTGATCAATAACAACACTGCACTAGCGTCGCTGGGTGCTTGGTTCTTGTAGGATTGGGTAGTCCTGTGGTTTAAGGCGTCATGTGGTTCTCGCTAACAGTGATGGGCCAGTACAACATGGGTTCGAACCCTGGCTAGTGCAGTGTTGTTATATATATATATATATATATATATATATATATATATATATATATATGAAAAAAATCACAGTAAACAGGTGATATCAAAATATGCAAGACAACCACTATAGTTCCTTGATAATATATATATATATATATATATATATATATATATATATATATATATATATATATATATATCAATTAGCAAGAACTCGTTTAAAATTTTCTTTTTAAAATTTTCTCTTATACGCTTAAATACATATTTTTTTCATTTATGTTAATGTAAAAATTAATAATTTTGTACCAAAAGAACCTTAGAAAACTTACCTAACTTTATTATAACAAGCGCAATTTAATTTACCCTAATTCTACTCGGTATATTTCAGATAAGTTTACAATAATTTTATAATAAACAATCACAATGAAATAGTTTTTTTCGTTAGGTTCAGAATTATTTTTGCGAAATTATTGCATACACAAATTTTCGCTTGCCTTATTCGGCAAGAAGAGCGTTTTATCTATTCGGCACGACAATACAGTTTTGTGTGTGACGTGAAGAGTCGAGTGAGACATGTTGAAGCTTGTCCCTTGCCTGTGTGTGGGCGAGACGTTGTCTATAAAAGATCGCATTAAACTACATTTATCCTTCGTGTCGATATTTTATACCATTTCTTTCCATCGAGCGAGAACAACCTATAACGTTATTAGTAAGACCCATAACAGCGTTGTCTATTAGTAAGACCCATAACAGCGTTGTCTATTAGTAAGACCCATAACAGCGTTGTCTATTAGTAAGATCCATAACAGCGTTGTCTATTAGTAAGACCCATAACAGCGTTGTCTATTAGTAAGACCCATAACAGCGTTGTCTATTAGTAAGACCCATAGCAGCGTTATCCTGAGTGTAAAAGGGAGCTTGGGGCAAAGAAACACAGTAGAAAATGCTTTGAATTGTATTTCCTTCACCAAGCAATTATATATATATACTAATATATATGTATACTAATATATATATATATATATATATATATATATATATATATGAATTTTGTATTTTCCTTCAAGTATATTATAAGGCTTTGTACAAGTATGTACAGAGAGAGTAGTATTAGTGCACGCCACGGTAGTCAAGGCAAACAACAGCCAATAGACAGAGACGACCGTACAACAACCAGCTCAATGCAGGAATGACAATGACAAATTTGCGAGTGGTATCCACATCCCCTTTGCCATTGTCAGATCCGCATTATCATTGGCTGAACTGAGTCGTTGATTTGATGATGGGGCCCCGATCATCAAACCCTTAACGATGGTTCGCTGGTTGGAGGGGCAGCCTATATGGGTGTGTTAACATGCTCCGAATAAAGGGTACGTACTCTTTGCATGCAACAACCCATAAGTGTTATCTATTAGACCCATAAGTGTTATCTATTAGTAAGACCCATAAGTGTTATCTATTAGTAAGACCCATAAGTGTTATCTATTAGTAAGACCCATAAGTGTTATCTATTAGTAAGACCCATAAGTGTTATCTATTAGTAAGACCCATAACAGTGTAATCTATTAGTAAGACCCATAACAGTGTAATCTATTAGTAAGACCCATAGCTGCGTTATCTATTAAATGGTAATACCTAGAAATATCTAGAAACTAAAAATATCTAGAAACTAAAAATATTTAGAAACTAAAAATATCTAGAAACTAAAAATATCTAGAAACTAAAAATATCTAGAAACTAAAAATATCTAGAAATATCTAGCAAAACTAAATACAGTGATATAAGCGCCCGAAACATCTGGCTGTAAGAAAGGAGGTCCCGGCCGGCCGTACGTTACAGTAGCAGGTGCCAGAAGTCACCGTTTCTCCAACAAGCAAGTTATACCTTTTTGTATCAAACTGATCACATATTACTCTGTAAATAATATTCCAGTAGTAATTTACACGAGTTAGTCCAAATCACCGGCCGGATTCGTTCAAAAAAAGTGATACACTGACCGGATTCGTGAACTCATGACCGGATTCAAAGATGACAGAATTTTCTAGGCGCCCTTAACACCAACCGGATTGAAAAACAAAATAAGGTATCCCCTGACTGGATTCACAAGCTGACGGGGTTTTTAGGAGCCCATATCAAACCAAACACCCAAACAGTTACTGCTAGCATCTGTAAGATTGTCTCGTATCAACCACAGTATATATACCAATATATATATATATATTTTTTTTTTTTTTTTCAACAAGTCGGCCGTCTCCCACCAAGGCAGGGTGACCCAAAAAGAAAGAAAATCCCCAAAAAGAAAATACTATCATCATCATTCAACACTTTCACCACACTCATACATAATCACTGTCTTTGCAGAGGCGCTCAGATACGACAGCTGAGAATAAGTCCCTCCCAGCTGTCACTCTCCCAGACCCCCTCCTTTAAAGTGCAGGCATTGTACTTCCCATTTCCAGGACTCAAGTCCAACTAAATTGGTTTCCCTGAATCCCTTCACAAAATGTTACCCTGCTCACACTCCAACAGCTCGTCAGGTCCCAAAAACCATTCGCCTCCATTCACTCCTATCTAACACGCTCACACATGCTTGCTGGAAGTCCAAGCTCCTTGCCCACAAAACCTCCTTTACCCCCTCCTTCTAACCTTTTCGAGGACGACCCCTACCCCGCCTTCCTTCCCCTACAGATTTATACGCTCTCCAAGTCATTCTACTTTGATTCATTCTCTCTAAATGACCAAACCACCTCAACAACCCCTCTTCAGCCCTTTGACAAATACTTTTAGTAATTCCACACCTCCTAATTTCGACACTCCGAATTTTCTGCATAATATTTACACCCCACATTGCCCTTAGACAGGACATCTCCACTGCCTCCAGCCTCCTCCTCGCTGCATCATTTGCAACCCATGCTTCACACCCATATAAGAGTGTTGGTACCACTATACTTTCATACATTCCCTTCTTGCTTTCATGGATAACGTTTTTTGTCTCCACAGATACCTCAACGCACCACTCACCTTTTTTCCTTCATCAATTCTATGGTTAACCTCATCCTTCATAAACCCATCCACTGACAAGTCAACTCCCAAATATCTGAAAACATTCACTTCTTCCATAATCCCTCTCTCCAATGTGATATCCAATTTTTCTTTATTTAAATCGTTTGATACCCTCATCACCTTACTCTTATCTTTGTTCACTTTCAACTTTTTACCTTTACACACCCTCCCAAACTCATCCACTAACCTTTGCAACTTTCCTTTAGAATCTCCCATAAGCACAGTATCAGCAAAAAGTAACTGTGTCAACTCCCATTTTTCCTCAAAATATTCCCGCCATCTACCCAATACCTCCAGCCTCCCATCTACTAACTCCCCTACTCTGTTTTTAACTGACAAATCCATTCGTTCCCTAGGCTTTCTTACATTGTTTATCTCAAAAAAAAATTCTTGTTTTCAGCAAAATTTCTTGACAGAGCCTCTCCCATTCTTTCATCAGCTCTTCTTTTGCACTCTCTCACCTCTTCACCATTCTTTTACTCTCCATATACTCTGCTTTTCTATTAACACTTCTGTTTTGTAAAAACCTCTCATAAGCTAACTTTTTATCTTTTATCACACCCTTTACTTCTTCATTCAACCACTCACTCCTCTTTCCTCCTGCACCCACCCTCCTATAGCCACAAACTTCTGCCCCACATTCTAACACTGCATTTTTAAAACTATCCCAACTCTCTTCAACCCCCCACTACTCCTACTTGCACTAGCCCACCTTTCTGTCAATAGTTGCTTATATCTCACCCTAACTTCCTCCTCCCTTAGTTTATACACTTTTGCCTCTCTCTTACTTGCTGTTATTATATATATATATATATATATATATATATATATATATATATATATATATATATATATATTTATATATATATATTATATATATATTTATATATATATATATTTATATATATATATATATTTATATATATATATAATATATATATATGACCTCGAATGAATGACCTCGAGAGTGTATTAATCTGTAGTGGAGGGAAGGTGGGGTAGGGGTCGGCCTAGGAAAGGTTGGAGGGAGGGGGTAAAAGAGGTTTTGTGTGCGAGGGACTTGGATTTCCAGCAAGCATGCGTGTGCGTATTTGATAAGAGTGAATGGAGACAAATGGTTTTTAATACTTGACGTGCTGTTGGAGTGTGAGCAAAGTAACATTTATGAAGGGATTCAGGTAAACCGGCAGGCCGGACTTGAGTCCTGGAGATTGGAAGTACAGTGTCTGCACTCTGAAGGAGGGGTGTTAATGTTGCAGTTTTATAACTGGAGTGTAAAGGACCCCTCTGGCAAGACAGTGATGGAGTGAATGATGACGAAAGTTTTTCTTTTTCGGGCCACCCTGCCTTGGTGGGAATCGGCCGATGTGTTATATATATATATATATATATATATATATATATATATATATATATATATATATATAATATATATAATCACTAACAACACTGCACTAGCTAATTATTCGAGCCCATGTTGTTTTGGTCCGCCTCATGGTGAAAGAAAACCACATGATGCTCTAACCCACAGGACCACCAAATCCTACAAGATTGACGCACCCACCAGAGCTAGGTGTTTTACTGTCATCTGAGAACATACGGTAGTGTGGGTGCCTTTGGGTTAATTTCATTCTCCTCCCCGTTTGGTGTACTAGCCTCACGAGCAGCATATATATATTATTGTAACAACGAACGAGTGGTATTGATCAATAGCAACACTGCGCTAGCTAAGGATTCGAACCCATGTTGCTTTGGCCCGCCTCATGGTGAACAAAAACCACATGATGCTCTAACTCACAGGACCACCAAATCCTACAAGAATGACGCACCCAGCCAGTCCTCGGATGACGGTAAAACACCTAGCTCTGCTGGGTGCGTCATTCTTGTAGGATTTGGTGGTCCTGTGGGTTAGAGCATCATGTGGTTTTCGTTTACCATGAGGCGGGCCAAAATAACATGGGTTTGAATCCTTGTCTTTCTTTGCGGATGACACCCGGATTGCCATGACAGTGACCTCCATCGAAGACACCGCAAGACTCCAAGCGGACATAACCAAATCTTCAAATGGGCCACTCAAAACAATATGAAGTTCAATGAAGAGAAATTTCAACTACTCAGATATGGAAAACCTGAGGAAATTAAAACTGTTTCAGGGAATACGACAAATTATAACCATACCATAGAGCGAAAAAATAATATGAAGGTCCTGGGAGTGATAATGTCAGAGGATCTCACTTTCAAAGACCACAACAATGTATCTACCGCATCTGCTAGGAAAATGATAGGATGGATAATGATAACCTTCAAAATCAGGACGCCAAGCCCATGATTCTCTTCAAATCGGTTGTTCTCTCTAGGCTGGAATACTGCTGTACACTAACTGCCCCTTCAAGGCAGGAGAAATTGCTGATCTGGAGAGTGTACAAAGAACTTTCACGGCACACATAAGTACGGTAAGGCACCTAAATTACTGGGAACGGTTAAAGGCGCTTGATCGTATTCCCTGAAGCGCAGGCGAGAGAGATGCATGATAATATACACTTGGAAAATCCTAGAGGGATTAGCACCAAACTTGCACACGAAAATCACTCCCTATGAAAGCAAAATACTCGGCAGGAGATGCAACATTTCCCAATGAAAATCAGGCGCTCCACGAGTACACTGATAGACAACATAATAAGTGTCCGGGGCCCAAGAGTGTTCACCTGCCTCCCAGGATACATTAGGGGGATTACCAATAGACTCCTGGCTGTCTTCAAGAAGGCACTGGACAAGCACCTAAAGTCAGTACCTGACCAACCGGGCTGCGGTTCGTACGTCAGTTTACGTGAGGCTAGCAGTAACAACCTGGTTGATCAGATCCTGATCCTCCACGAGGCTTGGTCTCAGACCGAGCCGCGGGGCGTTGACCCCGAAACCCTTCCAGGTAAGCCTATAGCAACCTGATATATCTGCAAGTGCAGGTTACATCGGCGACATTATCTTAACGAACGCAGCGTTAACAACCCCCATCTATCTCCAAGTAGATGGTATCATAACAGCCTTGTCTATCTCCTAGTACATGTTATGGCAGCTTCATCTTTCTCCAAGTACATGTTACCATAGCAGCTCCATCTCTCTAGGGAACTTTCTATTATTGAAAGAAATGTCTGAACCTACCAATGCAATTCCCAAATGTTTAGTTTTTTTTTTTCTGTGTAATCCCCGAACGGTTTACATAATGATGATAATTTATGTAATGAAATTGCAATAATTTTATCTGGCTATTTTTATTTAAGTATTAGCATACGATTTTGGCTTGTCTGTAGCGACAAAATTATTAAGCAATTTACATGTGTCGAGACGTTAAACCTTGTAAAGTGTATTAAATATGAGGAAGAAAGTTTGAACTCTATATATCATAGAATATCAACACTAGCAAGAAGTTCCTTTATTAAAAGTTGTAAAGAGTCGAGTTTGAGAAATGTACGAAAAATTACAAGAAAATTCTCTTAAGTGTTTATAAATCCTTTCAATGTAATTATTACTTGGCCTGGTCAAGTGCATGGCGTCGTTATATTAAATAAAGCTCTCCAGAATTAAATAAATTAAGTTATTAATTCGTAAAGTTGACATTGTTGCTTATATTTAAAAAGTAGAATATCGATTTAAGAGGAGCCACAGAAGACACAAATGAAGTTGTGAACTATTGGTAGGTGACTAGAGCGGCAATGGTGCTCGTCCGGCTGAAAAAAATTAATAGCAGTAATTAATCCCTAGCTGATGTTGTTCATATAGTTTCTAATAATTACAAACTAATCGGTAAATCTTATAAGCATATGAAGACGAATATTATGAACTTATTCCGTCGGTTGCAAATTTTAATTGATCTGAAAGACCATATAATTTTAACATGATAATTTGTTAATTGAGTTAATTATTTGTAGAGTTTACTTGCTAAGGAAAGGAGGCCAAGAAATATATATTTACTTACACAAATGTACGTACGTACACGCACGCATGCACGCGCGCGCGCACACACGCACACACACACACACAGTCATGGTACGTGACGAGGTGTCAGAGTGGGCACGTGTGACGAGTGGGGTTCCACAAGGGTCAGTCCTGGGACCGGTACTGTTTTTGGTATACCTGGAGTCTACCTGGAGAGAATTCCAGGGGTCAACGCCCCCGCGGCCCGGTCCGTGACCAGGCCTCCTGTTGGACCAGAGACTGATCAACCAGGCTGTTACTGCTGGCCGCACACAGTCCAACGTACGAACCACAGCCCGGCTGGTCAGGTACCGACTTTAGGTGCCTGTCCAGTGCCTGCTTGAAGACAGCCAGGGGTTTGTTGGTAATCCCCCTGATGTATGCTGGGAGGCAGTTGAACAATCTTGGGCCCTGACACTTATTGTGTTGTCCCTCAACGTGCTAGTGGCACCCCTGCTCTTCATTGGGGGATGTTACATCGCCTGCCGAGTCTTTTGATTTCGTAGGGAGTGATTTTTGTGTGCAAGTTTGGTACTAAGCCCTCGAGAATTTTCCATGTGTGTATAATAATGTATCTCTCCCGCCTGCGTTCTAGAGAGTACAGGTTTAAGAACTTCAAGCGTTCCCAGTAGTTGAGGTGGTTTATCGCACTTATGCGTGCGGTGAAGGTTCTCTGCACATTTTCAAGGTCAGCAATTTCACCCGCCTTGAAAGGTGCCGTTAGTGTGCAGCAATATTCTAGCCTAGATAGAACAAGCGATCTGTAAAGTGTCAACATGGGCTTGGCATCCCTGGTTTTGAAGGTTCTCATTATCCATCCTGTCATTTTTCGAGCAGATAAAATTGCTACTTTGTTATGGTCCTTGAAGGTGAGATCCTCTGACATGATCACTCCCAGGTCTTTGACATTAGTTTTTTGCTCTATTGTGTGGTTGGAATTAGTTTTGTACTCCGAAGAGATTTTAATTTCTTCACGTTTTCCGTATCTGAGTAATTGATATTTCTCATCATTGAACTTCATATTGTTTTCTGCAGCCCATTTAAAGATTTGGTTTATGTCTGCTTGTAGTCTAGCCGTGTCTTCAACGGTGGACACTGTCATACAGATTCGGGTGTCATCTGCAAAGGAAGACACAGCACTGTGGCTTATATCCCTGTCAATATCTGATATGAGGATGAGGAAATAGTACTGTGCCTTGTGGAACAGAGCTTTTCACAGTAGCTGCCTCAGACTTTACTCTGTTGACTACTACTCTTTGTGTTCTACATGTTAGGAAATTATAGATCCATCTACCAACTTTTCCTGTTATTCCTTTATCACGCATTTTGTGTGCTATTACACCATGGTCACACTTGTCAAAGGCTTTTGCAAAATCTGTGTATATAACATCTGCATTCTGTTTATCTTCTAGAGCATCCAGGACCTTGTCGTAGTGGTCCAGTAGTTGGGACAGACAGAAGCGGGATGCTCTAAACCCATGCTGTCCTGGGTTGTGCAATTGATGGGTATCAAGATGGGTGGCGATCTTGCTTCTTAGAACCCTTTCAAAGATTTTTATGATATGGGACGTTAGCGCAATTGGTCTGTAGTTCTTTGCTATTGCTTTACTGCCTCCTTTGTGGAGCGGGGCTATGTCTGTTGTTTTTAGTAGCTTGATGAACACGGAGTTCCATGAGTCTGGGCCTGGAGCAGAGTGCATGGGCATGTCATTTATTGCCTTTTCGAAGTCATTTGGCGTCGTGGTGATGTCTGAAAGGCATACGTCTGTCAAATTCTGTGGCACTCTCATAAAAAATTCATTTAGGTTTTCGATTTTCAGTCTGGTTAGTGGCTCGCAAAAACTGAGTCATACTGGGACTTAAGTGACATAACGGAAGGGATAGACTCAGAAGTGTCCCTGTTTGCAGATGATGTGAAGTTAATGAGAAGAATTAAATCAGTCGAGGATCAGGCAGGACTACAGAGAGACCTGGACAGGCTTCAAGCCTGGTCCAGTAACTGGCTCTTTGAATTTAACCCTGCCAAATGTAAAGTCATGAAGATCGGGGAAGGCAAAGAAGACCGAAGACAGAGTATAGTCTAGGTGGCCAAAGACTGCAAACCTCACTCAGGAAAAAGATCTTGGGGTGAGTATAATACGAGCACATCTCCTGAGGCACACATTAATCAGATAACTGCTGCAGCATACAGGCGGATGGCAAACCTAAGAATAACGTTCCAATACCTCACTAAGGAATCGTTCAAGACTCTGTACACCATATACGTCATGCCCATACTGGAGTATGCAGCACCAGTTTGGAACCCACACCTGGTCAAGCACGTCAAGAAACTATAGAAAGTGCAAAGGTTTGCAACAAGACTAGTCCCAGAGCTAAGGGGATTGTCCTACGAAGAAAGGTTAAGGGAAATCGGCCTGACGACACTAGAGGACAGAAGGGTTAGGGGAGACATGATAACGACATATAAAATACTGCGAGGAATAGATACGGTGGACAGAGACAAGATGTTCCAGAGAGGGGACACAGAAAGAAGGGGTCACAATTGGAAGTTGAAGACTCCTATGAGTCAAAGGGATGTTAGGAAGTATTTCTTCAGTCATAGAGTTGTCAGGAAGTGGAATAGCCTAGAAAGTGACGTAGTGGAGGCAGGAACTATACATAGTTTTAAGACGAGGTTTGATAAAGCTCATGGAGCAGGGAGAGAGAGGACCTAGTAGCAATCAGTGAAGAGGCGAGGCCAGGAGCTATGAATCGACCCCTGCAACCACAAATAGGTGAGTTCAAATGGTGAGTACACCCACGCGCGCACACACACAATTCAACGGACGAGGACCAGGCAGAACTACAAATTGATCGGACGGCTGCAAGCCTGGTCCAGCAACGGCTCTTGGAGTTCAACCCCACCAAATGCAAAGTCGAAGATTGGGGAAGGCAAGAAACCGCAGACGGATAACAGTCTAGGGGGCCGAGACAAAAAAACCTCACTAAGGAAAAGGATCTTAGGGTGGTATAACACCGGGCCTCTCCAGGGGCACATCAACCAAATAACTGCTACAGCATACGGGCGCCAGAAACCTAAGAACAGCACCGACATCTTAATAAGGATCGTTCAGGACCCTGTACACTGTGTACGTTAGGCCCATATTGAGAATGCAGCACCAGTTTGGAACCCACACCTAGCCAAGCATGTAAGGAAGTTAGAAAAGTGCAAAGATTTGCTACAAAACTAGTCCCGGGGCTAAGGGGTATGTCCTACGAGGAGAGGTTAAGGCAAATCGACCTGACGGGCACTGGAAGACAGGAGATATAGAGGGAATAAATAAAAGACATATAAAATGCTGAGAGGAATCGACAAGGTGGACGGAGACAGGATGTTCCAGAGATGGGACACAACAACAACAACAGTTGGAAGTTGGACTCAGATGAATCACAGAGTTGTCAGGAAGTGGAATAGTCTTGGGAGTGATGTAGTTGAAGCAGGATCCATACATAGCTTTAAGAAGAGGTATGATAAAGCTCATGGAGCAGGAAGTGTGACCTAGTAGCGACCAGTGTAGAGGCGGTGCCAGGAGCTGTGAATCGACCCTTGCAACCACAACTAGGTGAGAACTAGGTGAGTATACACACACACACATTATATATATATATATATATATATATATATATATATATATATATATATATATTTTAAAAAAAAGGAGGTTCACCCTCTAGAACTGGACTGGGGACCCCCTCTTCCTCAGAAAAGGGGGAAAACACATAGCTCAGTAAAAACTCAAGGTTCTTCCCGAAGCTGTTTGAATATTTTCTTCTACCACCTTCTATATTCTATGTGAACTTTAGTAATAGACAAAATGCATTGACAGGAAACACAAACATGAATACATTGGTACAGTATTTCAAAGATTATGAATCTCCTCCAGCTCCTCCGAACCGGACGCGAGCCCAGTATGCCCTGCATTTTCCTCTGGATGGCCACGCTGAGACGCTGGAACATGAAAGTGGCTCCCTTGGGTCCCTAGTGGTGTCGATGAGTCTGGAACCCCGTTCTTTAAGGAAACATGTGGCATTTTTTCCCCATGATCCCAAGGTCTCTGATCCCACTAGGACAACTTGATACTTTTGACTTGTCCCTGTACTTGCCGATCTTGTACTCCTCCCGTGGTCAGCAGCTCCTCCCTGTCGCCCGACACTGTGATGGATGTAGGTGTCAGCCAGCGTCGACACACAGGTATAGTCCCATGCTAAGAACTTGCCATTCTTCCAAGGATAGATGGTGATCCCGTTGGGGCAGTTGCCTCGGTTGTGGGTATTGTTGACTGCTAGTGATCGGGGCTCTAGTCTGGGCATCCAGCTGTAGCAAAGCTTCCTTTATGATGTCGTTGACTTCATTGTGTCTTGCATGCCAGTCCTTGGTTTTGGAACAGTTAAGACCATGTAGACCATATTGGTCGGCTTGCGCATTGCCGCAAATACTTGTATATTCCGTGTGAATTGGGGCAGCAAGGCGAAGAGCCATTGCAATACGTAGGGTCTTAGGGTCGAGGCGTGTTCCCATTGCTGAAATGGGAACTGTTTGTAGGAAGTCCCCGGGGTGATGTGAACTCACAGCTTGGAGATGGGCAGCCTCCTGTCTGATGTTGCAGCCCTAAGCATGTTGGAAGCACCTTTTCAACGATGGGCCAATCCCAGCTTGACTGTATGCCAGTTCTGTACTAGGTTTTGGTGCTGGAGCAGCAAGAGTCTCCCATTCAGTGATGGTACTGGCGTAGCTAGGGTCTTGTATTCCTGCTGAGTCAATGAGATTGTCCGGAAGAATTTGTTTGATTAACTCGTTTGATGCTATGGAAGAGGATAGGCTAGTTGGTAGGGGAATCTGGGAGGATTTGCGTACTCCCAGCCCCCAAGCCTGACTGGAAGTGAGGCTTGCAACCACTGTGAATTGAAAGATTCAATACAATATTTTGAGAGTTTCGGACTGCTGAAGGCTGGGAGCATCTCAGGAAGTAGGAAAGTTTTGGGATTGACAGCCTTGAGTAGGTAGAAGATGTGTATCGGTCTTTCAGCCTGCCTTCCATCCATAAACATTATCTCTATTCCATAGCTGGATTCGAACCTGCAAACTCGGCATCAGTATGATAGCTCTAGGCATTGCGTGTGCAATCAGCACATCAGAAGCTTGTAGTATTGTACAAATGAATAGGAAGTCCAGGAAGATTTGTTTAGGGGAATTTGTCTATCCAGAATAAC